>VYXC01007873.1:215052-270890 GCA_013397175.1 Platysteira castanea
ATCGCGGGCAGGGGCGGCATCGGCGCCTTCCCTTCCCCCGGCTCCGGCCGCCGCTGGAGCCCCCGCCCCTACCCCGCAGAGCTACTGCCTCGCTCTCGCAGCAGCGGCGCTACTCACCTCTCTTGGAGCCGGGGCTGGGGCTGCCGCCGGCGGCCCTGGAGCTCTTGCGGGAAGCCATCGCACCTCCCGTCGGGCAGCGCAGGGGGGCGGAGCGGGAGCNCCAGGCTCTTTTCGACGATGCCAAAGAATAGGACAGGAAGCAATGGGCAGAAACTGATGCATAGAAAGTTCCACCTGAACATAAGGAAGAACTTCTTTATTGTGTGGGTGACCCAGCACTGGAACAGAGAGGTTGTGGAGTCTCCCTCACTGGAGATATTCCAGAACCGTCCAGGCACAATCCTGTGCCATGTGCTGTAGGATGACCCTGCTTGAGCAGGAGGTTGGACCAGGTGACCCACTGTGGTCTCTTCCAACCTGACCCATTCTATGACTGATTCTATGGAAGAGCTTGTCAAACCCTCCAGAGAGCGCCTTTGCAATCAGCACAGTGAAAGGGTTTCAAGTTCATCGTATCAGACAGTAAGTTCCCCAACAAGGCTTTTTTGAGGCTTTAAAAATACTTCTAATTGTCTGTGACAAAATAAGCCTCTTCTTTTGCAGGAGTTCGGGGTGCTTCTTGGTACGGATGATTCAGTTTGAGGCTGGGTTAAATACCAGTTTGACATAACTCTAAAAGTCTGAAAGAAAAAAGCAAAACCCGGCTTTGAGTCCTGACCGTAAATACAATGTTTCAGGTCAAAACAAACAATATTGCAAATTAGAGCCTTTGCAAGTGGATGTGTGGAGAAGGAAGCCTTTTCTCAAATCAAAGGTCAGCACTGTGTTTTGGATAATAATGCCACGAAGCTAACCAGAAATAGTGATTTACTGGAGAGAATTAATCAGTATTTTTTAATGGGATTTGCAGTCAGATGCTTAGTCAAGTAACAGGATATCAGTGTGGGCACACTAACACCACTTCAGACAGTAGAAGTAAAAACAACAGGCTTTGGGAACATAAAAAACAGTGGAGCCTACTTCTTGTTATCTCTCATGTAAGTTAATTGGTATCTAGTACAGTTGAGTATCTGAACTTTTTACTTGGTTGTGGCACACTACCAGAGTCTTATTTTCACATGATGTGTAAACACGAAATATTTTTTGAGATGCTTCCCGTTTATTTGGTGAGGCTAAAGCTGCTGGACAAGTTTAAAAGCTGTTAGGGAGGAGTAGAAGTACTCATGACCATGTAGAATTTATCACAGAAAAGCTAACAGGATGAATTATTAACATTTCAGCAAACTGGAAAGTACAATGCAAGGAATGAATTGTCCTAAGGAAAGCAAAAACAAACCCAAAAAACAAACAAACAAAAAAAAAACCCAAACAAAAAAAAAAGAACTGTAATCTGGTACTGGGATTACTGCAAATACAATAATTAGTAAAAAATAGATGTGTGACTATATTCTTGCAAGTAGCAATTACTGTCAATTGAGACAACAGCTGTTTGTGGTTAATGTGGGATGTAGTTTCCTGAAGCTGTACTACTGGAAATGGCAGTTTGATAAGAAAAGAGATACTGAGAACATTGAAGCCACTGGACAGGCAGCAACACTTAAAAGGATATTGCTGATGTTTTACTGTGAACAAACTTTTTGGCTTTAAATGAATTGTCAAATTCCTTACTTCTGTTTACTTTGGCACACAGCTGCCAGCATTTTGTAATTGGTGTAGTCAGTACCTGCTTGTCCACTCTTCTGCCCAAGAAGTCTCCCTTGCAAGTTTAAAATATACACCCAGAGGTACAAATGCTGATACAGTATTGTATGTTTATGCTGATCACTATCTTTCTGCATGATCTGGTCTTTTGGAGGTTTCTGTTGATCTCCTATAGCATCAAGGCTTTTTCTTCCCAGTCCACAGACATCTGTAAACTGAAGGGGAATGTTAGATAAGAGGGGCTATTGTCTTCTACTGATCAGAGAGTTGGGGTTTTTTATATTTCTGCCTGAAATCTCTGATCATGCACTTAAAATCTGATCATGGTATGTGGTTTTGGACTAAGGAGACTTTCAGATTAACTTGAGAAAGCAGCAGGCCTGATTTTCCTACTGGAATCACCTGAGCACAATTCAGGAACAGGCTATGGGATCCATGTTGTGCCATTGAAGAAGCTTGGGACAGCTTGATATCAGTTCTTTTAGAGAAAGTAACATCTAATTTAATTTAAATTTTCCAGGGTGAATGTTGCTACAAATGATATGACAATCCATTCTGATTTGAAATGTGATTAAAATTGCAGCAAATATTTTAAATGTCATTTTTGGGAAAGGCAACAAAGAGGAAAGCCAACAGCGTGGGTAGGTGAATGTGCATGTGATCGGCTCATCACTTTTTAATCTGTTCAGTTGTTTTAGAGCTGCATGTTCGGTACATTGTAAGGGTGTGCAGGAAACCACAAGAAGATAAATATTGTCTTTCTTTGTAGGAGGAAGAGAAACAGGGCAGAAAAAGAATGTAACAATGAGAAAGGAACAAGTTAGTAAGGCAAGGGCAAAACCAAAAACAAAACAAACAAACAAACAAAAAAGCTATGAAAACCAGAAGTAAGGAGAACAGGAGTTATAAATAAAGGCAAGGGCTATGAGATGGACCACACAGCGGTCAGTTGGAGTCTTTCCACTTGTACCAGGCTTTTAAAAAGAGAAAATAAAAAATCCTTTCTCTTGGCAAGAATCACATTTATCCTCACTCCAAACTGTCCTAATTGACTTCTTGTTGAGACTACAGCTAAATATTGCATATCATAAATCATTGTATTAAAAGAATGCCACCAAGTAATGAGCCCTACTTGGAAAATAAATGCATGTTTTTACTGTGCATTTTGTTTCCATAAATACCTTTGTATTAGTGCAGTCACAGCTGTTTTGCTGTCCTGATTCATTCAAGCACAGTGACTCTGCTGGTTGACAGAAAGAAATATGTCCAAGGTGATAAGCAGAAGCAGCAATAAAACAATTACACAAGAAGAGGATTCAGCCTCTAATCTCCTAATTTCTAAAAGAACTGCAAATATATGACCTATCTGTGACAGTGAAATGGGATAGTGAGTGAAAAGTATTAATATGAAAGAATGAGTGACATCTCCTTAAAGGAACCATTAAATTAGGCCTATATTTTTCACTTCCTGTATCATAGCTGAATAACCCATTTTAAATCCCCCTGCACCTGTGCCAAAATCAGTGCTATAGTGAGTTTATTTCCATTCACAGTTTTTATCTGAATTTGTCATGAGGGCATCTGGTGTACTGCTAATAGGCTGTGACATTTCTTGTATGATAATTGAAGGCTTAAAGGGTTCATCCTCATTCTGTTGGTGTCCCTGTTATTCATGTTGATTATTCTAACTGACATACAGCTGTCCATTCAATGATATAGGATTCTCATAAATAAATGAGTTTCAATTGATTATTAAGGGAAAGCTCATTCTCCAACAAGAGAGGAAAAATTATTTTATGTCTTAATACATTGCACTGAAAAGAGGTAGAGAATTCTCAGGATGGCATTAAAAATGTTAAAAACTCCAAGGCACTATAAGATTTTCGATTGAAAACTTAGGTATGTAGAATTTTAAGGTTTTTGATTGCTTGGATAATACTTTTTTCCTGCATGCGGAGTGAACCATGCACCTTGCTAGCCAGTTGGAAAAGGTGTTCCCACCAGCAGCCTGTGTTTAAAAATGCGCCTTGGGTAAATATAGGGCAAAGAGGGTGATGAACAGGTTTCACTGTTTGTTTTCTGGATTATCAAGTTGACACAAACTGCTGATCATCTTTCTGGTTACAGGCAGTTCAGAAAATCAACA
This sequence comes from Platysteira castanea, assembly GCA_013397175.1. Classification (NCBI taxonomy): domain Eukaryota; kingdom Metazoa; phylum Chordata; class Aves; order Passeriformes; genus Platysteira; species Platysteira castanea. The sequence goes on from VYXC01007873.1 coordinate 218,960, forward strand.
TCCAGACATTTGCCTTTATCAGCCAAACTTCACTAACCACTTGTGGAAAAACAGATTGGATGTTTTGGGAAGAGGGGGAGACAAGATAAGGTGAAGAGTGTCTCAATTATCCAAACATAAACAACTGCATTGTCTGTGTTGGTGTTCCACTTATATCTAGGTGAATCTGCAGGAAAGTAAGGTATAGTTGAGTTGGTTATTCTTAAGGATGAAATCTCTCTTTTATTTCTTTTTAAAATTTATTTCTTTTAACTACTTCTATGGCAGTAGACACCTGTTATTAGATTTGTGCATTCTTATATAAACTTAGAACATTTTCTAAATAGTTGGTGATACTGACAAATAGAAAGCAGCCATTTGTTTGAGAGGCGTTCAGAAGTATGTACTTATCCAGAATATAAGCACAAAGAACTTGAGTCAGGTGAAGCATGTCTGGTTCAGGCATAGCTAAGGCTGAAGTAGTTTGGTTTTAAATTGCAAAGGTAAAATGTAGGTCAATAGCTTGTTCTCATTGCTCTCAGCTGGTTTGTGTCGACCTCACCAAGGAGTAACTCAAGTAGTGTTTGGCCTTTGGATCACTGGTGTGGCCTAGTAGCCTGGGATTTGTTACAGCATTGCTTGGATTCTGGAGGTCTTACTGCAGATTTTGCCAGGTCTGATTCAGGTAAATTGATCCCTGTGAGTGTAATCAAAGCTGAGAATGAAGCAAACTTCTCAGAGAGAGATTTTTCAGCTGGCAATTAGATTTTGCATAAACTGTGAAGATATTTGGAATTTAAGTGATGCCTTTTGTTATGTCCCTATGCACCAGCATAGTAATGTGTGGATTTGTTTCCTACAGCATGATGAGATCCCCAGAATAAAAGAGTAAACATTTATTTGTGCACTTGTAACAGTTACTTGTAATGTGTATTCTTGTAAGACCATCAGAAATAAGCCTTAAATGATATTTAAACTTGCAGTCATACCTTCCAGATGGAGAGCAACTGATGGAGCTCAAATAGTAAAACACTACAGATAAAGACTACAACAAACCAAGATCAGTATTTTTTCAGTTATCTTAGATACAAATACAGTCCTCATTAGAGTGGCAGCGAGAGAATGAGGCTTAGTCAGACATTCCCAGCACATGCCATCATAGGTGCCACTGAAATTAGCAGAAAAAAGGAGAAGGTACTTTCCTGCCAACGTACTGTCTGCTCTTTTCAAGATATCTGAATTGTTCAGCAAAAGCAGGAAAGAATCAAAAAGGTCTTCTCTAGCCTACAATTGCACTTGGTACAACGGCTGTACAGGCTGGAGCAAAAGTAGTGATATTAAAAGAGCTATCTGAATACCAAAAATTTCTGGTCAGAAGCTCTAGAGTTTTGTTTGTTTTAAAAGCAAAAACCTCTCTTGGCCATAAATTAGGATTCTTAAGTTTGAAGAATAGATGAACAGAAATAGCAGTGGATTTAATAAGTTGTCCTGATGGACGGTACATTTCTGAGTGACTTGGCAGCTTTCCAAAATCAACCTGTAACGTTCTTATGAAATCAGCCATCACCAATAGCTGCTTACCCCAGATGCCGTGTCTGAACTAGTCTTGCTAGTTCATACTGTCTAATAAAATAATTTTGTGAATTTTCCACATTAGGAGAGAAAACAAATTGTCCAAGGAGCAGCAGGATACACTGTGCCTAAATTCCTGGAGGTTTATTTCCTTTGTCTCCCCAAACTCTCCCACCTTTGCTTCAGTAGCCTCCCATCTTCCACTGAGAACTGTGATCATCCCTGTGGAATATTCAGATAGTGTGTACTGTCTGATTAGTGCTCAGCTGAATGGCTGCCATGCTCTGGCCAGCACATACTTGCTGATTAGTCATCCTGCTGGCAAATTAAAGAACTGAGTCCTCTCTAGTGAACTTTGTATCTTCAGTTATAAATAAATACCGCTCAAGTTTATTTAACATATGAAAGGTTCCGCAGCCTTGAGAGGCTTTTACATACTCTGTCATTCCAGAAAAAAAATTGAGAGACTTCACTTAGCTATATTTAGAAGAATGTAAAAACTGAAAACCCCTGCAAAAAATAGGTAAACAATAACCAGTATTGTTTTTAAAAAGAGCTGTAATTGATAGAGCTTGCCCTATAGGAAGCTTTTCCAGTCCAGGCCACTTGCTTAGGGATCTCCCACCGTCAGTTTCAGTCTGGCTGTAGTAAATGGGCAAGGCAGCAAATAAGACGAATAGTATTCTCTTCAAAATTACACATTTCAGTAAACTAGAACTGACCAAATGCTAGAAATATGTCATGCTCTTTCTTTGCAAGTAATTCTGGGGGGAGTAACCTGTAGCACGAGCTCTCACACCTGGGAGTTTTTCCCAGCCTCTGGAAACTACTTCTGCCTAGGGTAAGCACACCCACAAACTCATAAGAAATGGGACTTCTTAGTATAGAGACAAAATCTTAGATATATGAGTTAGTGCTAGCATTTCTAAACCCTCACGTGGTCCTTCATTTTACAAGGTGAAAGAATGCTGCTTAAGGTTGCTGTTTTCATGAAGCAAACTATTTATATTTCTCTGAAACTACTTCTATTTCTCTCTAAGCCTATTTCACTTTTCAGTGATACATGTAGCAGTTGAAGAAATGTAATTTAATCATAGAATCTTGGCACACTCAATATCCTGTATTCATTAGGCAAGTGACTCTTAGTAATAAAATGTTCTGTGTTTTATTCATTAATAAATGAATTTGATGCAGCTTTGAAGCTTGATGATATGAGTAGGATGTGGACAGATTTGAGAGGAGTTAGTCTAAAACTCACTGTATTTCATGACTCTCTTGAGGTAGATAATGAAGTTTCTTCTTATTTTTTGTCTCATTAGCTTTTACTGCATGACTGTAAATAATGTATTCGAATATTTATTTTTTAAAATAGTGTATTTTTAAAATGCAATAGGCATTTTCTGCCAGCTGTATGCTTCCATCAGGTCTGCTTCAGTTTTCCACAGGTATGTCTTTCCCTCCTGGAGCAGAACACTTTCAAGAATGATTAATTTTGCTGTTTGCTTACATAGCCCCTGGGGGGTTTATTTGTTTTGGTTTATTGGGTTTTTTTAATTTTTTTCTTGTGTATTTCACTATAATAGTTTCAGAAATTTTTATTAAAAAATTGCACTGGACTGGTAGGGTTTATAAATGGTTGCACTTAATGACAAGTAAAAGCCAATTTTTTGCTAAAGTTTTCAAATTGAAAGAGCAATTACTTCATTTATTTGAAATAGTTAGGCATGCTAAATTTTGTTTAGGTGCAGCCTAACTTAAGAAAACACTTGGCAGTACTTGAACATTCAGGGCAGCAGTATATATACTTGCTGTTCTATTAATCTTGTCCCCCCTCTCTGAGAGGATGGGGATATATATTTGGCAATCAAGATAATAAAATCTGTGACACAGAAATGTGTGACTTCTTTTGCTTGGCACAATGCAGCCAAAGCAGGTCTGTTTGCAAGCAAACTGGAAGCAATGTCTTTGATTAAATACATACAATTAATATTTGCTGTGATAAAATATGTAAATAATGAAAACTCTGTGTGTGTATGTGTGTATTAAGCAGTCTGAACTGTGCAGGAATGAAGACTAAGTCCAAGAGCCAGCCAAGGTGGGGAGTGGGAGTCAGAGGTGTTAGATTTCAATGGAGTGGGAACAGGAAGCCAGAATACCCATTTGTTAAGAGCCTATTTGCCTAAGGTCTTTGTGGTACATTGAGTTGCCAGCTGCCAGTTCATCTGGCAGGTACAAGCTAGTGTTTTCCTCCGGGGAGCAGGTAGTAGTAATTCACCCGACAATTTGCTTATCTTGTAGGTGTGGTGGTCATGATAGTGGATCCTGTAGATTGTGGGGAGAAACTACTTTGCAGTGGAAGTGCACTATCACTCCAATGAAAAGTTTTCTAGTTTGTGGCTATGGAAAACCCTTCAAAACATTGCAGGGTTATCATTCATTCTTAATAATTCAGATGACTCTGAACTTTGAAGCTCCTATTTTCATCTGATTAGTCAAGCTAGTCAAATCTGAGACTAAGTCCAGGAAAACCAACATTCAAAATAACAAGCTTAAAAAAAGCTAGAAAGATCTTCAGGCAGAATCTTTTAACACTACACATGCAAAAGTTCCTTCATTTTTGAGGGCCTTCAGCTTTCATTCCCTTGCTTTGTGTGGAATGAGGGCACAGAGCCAAGTTCTGTATATTATACAGTCACAAATAGCAGACTGGCATCCAGAGCATGAGTGGGTCCCAGCTCCACAAGCTGAAAAATGCCTGTCATTTTTCTGACATCTGACTCACCATATCAGGATTAAAGTTATTGTTTCTCATCAGTTAAGATGCTGACTTCATTTGCCCATATGTTGTATTTTGTAATAAGCACTGGTGTACTTTCTTCTATGTTCTTCTTTCTTCTTCACATACCGCCTTAAAACTCTTGAGCACAAAAAATAATTAGCCCTTGGTGAGGACTAGTGCACTGCAATCAGTAGGATGGTACTGTTTCCTAGTATTCCTTGGCCATCCATATATAGTCCTCTGTGCTGACTTACAGGATGTGTTCCTTTGCTGGGAGGGGGAACCTGTCTTTGATTGTGATGGTAGAGTTCTTTTGATCTTAGCTGCTACAGCAATATGAGTGAGAAATAGCTGAATGGAGTAATGCCAGCATCAGAATCTGCCCTGTGTTGTTGCTTTTTTATTTCCCATGTGAAATTCACAAGCACGGCTCCTATACTGGCTCCAAGATAGTCTTGAATGGCACACAGAGCTGGATCGTACCAACTGTAACTCTCTTGGTTTCATTAACCATTCCTGATTTACCTATGTAAATTCTTTGGCCATAGGTTTGAAACTCTCAAATTATGTTATCTGGTTTGGAACATACTTGCCTGTGGAGTCTAAGATCAAACTACCATTAAATCTTCATCTTGGTTAAGGACTTACAATTCTGCTGCTTTTTTTCTCGAACTTCTCGCTATGTATTTCTCTAATGCAAATTCAAATTTATTTTTTAGTGGTAAAATTTCCACTGACTTCCATTTACAAAGTAATTCTTTGTCTTTCCGAATTTATCAGGTTACTACTTTCTTTGTAGTAAGGTGTTTTACAAACTGTGCCATTATCTGTTGCCAGTAGGTGGAAGGTGATGTTGTGAGGATCCAATTACACTGCACTGTGAGACTTCACTGCAGATGTACAGGAAGATAGTAATATGAACCTACAACACCTATCACAACACATTAATTGAAGTAGTGAAGTGTTGAGCCTAATGTTGTAAAGAAGGTATCTTATTTCACAAACCTGTTTGCTTTACTTATGGCTGGCTACTAAAATGGCATTAATGTTAATTTAGAAAAGCAGCCTGTGAACCTTTTGCATGCTGGTACATTTGGAACAAAATGTTTTCTTAATGGAAAGGTATTTGGGCTTTGGAATGGAACTGAGAAGAGTGGGGATGCACGTCTACTCCGGAAGTCCATGGTGTTTCTCAGCATAATTTCATATCACAAATGAAAGCAGCCTACAGGTGGTGGGTTATCCCCACAGCACAGCTGAGTGCGTATTTTGAATCCCTAGTTGTGTAGGTCCTCCACTTATAGTATCCAAGTATAGGCCAGCTAGGCCTGTTTCTCTTCTTCACAGTAGGCTGCCACTTTCATTTGGATTAATGAAGAAGAGAATAGAGCTCCAGAACTGTAATGCAGTGACAGAAATGGGCTGAGGGATCCCATCAGGGGAGGTGTAGGATCTTGCTGCTCTCTGTGAAAGAGAGTAAGGGTCTGAAGTTTTATTTCTGTGAGAGGGGAAATGATGTTTGCATCTCTACTGGAAGACCATTCTTGCCCGATGGGGAAAACCTGCACAGAGATCAAACAAAAGTCAAACAAAAGAACTCTTTTGCATACTTGAAGTGTCATTCTTTAGGTGGTTCTGCCCACTTTTATCTTTGCTTTATCCCAGGATCCTGTAGTGAAAGAGGGGTATCTCAAGACATAGTGAACAAAGCGAGTGTCTTTGCTATCACCGTCCCATCTTCTTTCAATGAAGCCCACTCTAGGCTCTCTCTTTTGTTCACATCATTCCAATATAATTACCATCTTTTTGTTTGTGCAATATAATAGCTCAGATTCAAACACAGTTTTTATGCAGTTCTAATGAATGAGTTTGTATGTGGTAGTCTTGTGTATGAGCTTAAATATATGTATACATATCTGTCAATTAAAGCCTCCCTATAAACAGGCTATTGATAAAAATTTTATCATAGAACTTCACAAGATTTTAAAATAATTCTTAAGTGTTTATTTTGACCTACATACACCAAGGTGTGTCTTGGAATGTTTTCCATCCCATTCTAGTCTATACTGCCAAAGGAGGAACTTATCTGAAGTCATAATTAGAATACAAAGAGCAAGTGGCAGGTGAAGTACTTTTCTTCCTCCTTCCCACCTGTGAAAAACGAGGTTCANCCCCCCGCCCAGATCTCTTGTAATATCTGTAAAATATCTGAGCTTCCTGGACTGATTGCAAAGCTGACCCTTCTGCTCACCCCCATGCCTGTGAGCAGCTGGATTTTCATTGGGGGTTGCCAGTGGCAATATGGAGGCTCTGAGGAGTAGGAGGATCTGTTTACTTTACACTGTTACTGCATTTTGTGATTTGGTCTGAGGAGTATTTATTATCTTGTTTATGTACTACTGAAACCTTTAAAATATTATCAATGATGCCTACAGCATTGAAGAGTGGCTTTTAAATCATGTTATCTAGTAAGTATACTCCAATTAAATTGTGTAAAAGTACATACTTGCAAGTTACAATAAAGGAAGTCTTTCATATTTTTTATAAATTTGAATAACTTTATGATGCTGAGCTTATTTGCCTGAGCATACAGCTATGCATTCTTATTTTGTATAACATTCTCATTTGCGGTGCCTGGTGGACCATGAAAATAAATTGGAAGTAAAATATTTAATGTAAATGAAATTACCTTGGAAGTCATCTGCATATTGAAATATAATATATAATAGGACTTTATTCTTTTTCACCAAAGAATCCTATAACAGTAAAAAGATATGAGAACAAGATTTAATATATGGAATCAGTTCTGTTGTGCATTTAGTCTAGAAAGAGTAATAAGCTTCTGCTCAAGGAAAAGGTTAAAAAACAAGTATCAAGATCTGTGATACAGGGAGCCAGCTACTCAGGACTGCACATGTGAGAAACATTCCTTTCTAATCTTTGTAGGTGATCGGGTTATGCCCTGGCATGGGACCCTGGAGTGCTCATATTACCGTAAGCTGGCTCAGCAAGGGACTATTCTTGATTTGTCGACAAATCATCCAGCCCCTTAAAAAGTCTTGCAATCTGTATGTGCTGTATTCATGTCATAGGGAATGTAATGGTACTAATATAAATCCCTTTTATGTTAGATTGCTTGTTCTTTAGTTAGAAAGGTGATTAATTACTTCTAATTCCACAAAACAGAAGCCTGTTTTTATTAGGAACTTCATAATTCTCTGAAAATATAACTTTTCTTTCCCTAGGGAGAGAGATTCTTCTATTCATTATTTTTTATTCCAGGAAAATCTTGATATTCCACTGTCTTTATTTTTGTTTTTTGCTTCTGACAAGCATTTATGTATTTTAAACTAAAATAACCAAAAAATGCTAAATGTTTTCAAGAGGTTTTTAAATCAATATGTTCAAGAGGGAAGATTAACTGTTTGGCAGCAAAGGCAAAGGGGAACAACCTACTGCGTCTAACATAATTTACAAAAATCATTCTGTTATTTATTCCTGGTTCTAAACAGTACTGTTTTCTTCCTGCTTTAGATCTTCTTGCTAAGTTAATATTTTGTAATAATGATAGTACAAATACAGATTTTGTGCTTTGTTTCAGTGTTGAGTCATCCTGACATAATAGGCAGGGAATTGTGAATTGAGAATGGTATTTAAGTTTGACAGTATAACGTCCAAAGTTCCCTTCCAGCCAAAGTTTTTCTGTCATTTTGAGGGAAGCAGCAGTAGTTCTGTCCAAGAAACGAGAAAAGCCTCTCTGAATAAACAAGAGCAAGTCTAGCATTCTTGTTCCAAATCCTTCATTTTGAGGACAGAAGATGTGGTCCGTGAGATCCTACAGGCTTGGGCTGGCATGGGGCCAGGTGAAATAGTAGCAGTTACTGCAGCAGAGAAGGGACTTTCCTTGGCTGGCTCAGGAAGAAGAGTTGTAGTTGACCAATGGTAATGCTGAGCTGATTTGCAGGAAGAGTTTTCTCAAGTGTAGCTGTGCTGCAGTACAGAGTTCATGCTTTCTCTTACCCAAACAGGCAGCACAAACATGAACACCACAAACCTGGCAGCATGGCAGAGCTTGTGTCACAGAAATTGATCATGGCAAAGCACACGGAAGCAGAACTGTGTGGTACATGTGTTGCTGGACTGAAACAGACATGAAAAAAGAGCCAACTTGAGATAATAACTCAGGGGACCTATGGTCACAATTCTTTTGTGGCTACATTGTAGCTCAGTAAACCTAATAGCATTTGGAGTGAAGTTATGAACATACTTCTGTTACATGGTAGATTTTGCTGCTTTTATTGAGTGTATTGCTCATAAATGTGAACATTTAATAGAAATATAATTGTGTGTCTTCTTTGCTCACTCCTCTTTTTCATACATGCTATCAGATCTCAGTTTTCCAGGAGCTGGATAGCAGAAACATGGTAAATGTGATTAATGAACAAGCAAATCCAGCAAACTGTAATGCAAAAATGTAACTGGAAAAAAGAGAAGGCTTCACTGGCCGTGGAAACGAGACAACCTCTAGCTGAGCCAAACTGGTAGGTGTAGTTAGTGAAGGTGTGGCTGTACTTCTTCTAGAACATGGCTGGCGTACAGGAGGCAGTTCAGATGACTCTGCCTTCAATAATGTGGTTGAGCCACCTCCTAGATAACCTAGATAAAGTCACCAGAGATGTTTTGAACAGTTGGCTATCAAGCATGTGCCTTCCTGCTCACAAAGCATCCCAGGAGTTGTGAAAAAAGAAAAGGTGAACAGGGAGGTGGTTTATCTTCTTAACTCCAGAAGCATAGGCCAGATCACCTGGCTGACCTGTGCGTGCCTGGAGGTACAAAGCAGATCGTATAAGATTTGACACAGTAGTGTTATAGCGAAGATTCAGTCTCAGTGAGATTGGAATAGGATAGACCTTCTTAAGTGCTATTTAACCATAGCACATGTAGTAACAGAGTAGCTCCAGGAGGACAGTTGTTGCAATAACATGAAGATCTGGGGCTGCTCAGACCTCTAAAAGTAGCCTGTAAGCAATACTCAGAAGGCTGTCATAAATGAGAACAATTCCTAGCTCACTGTTGGTGCAGCTGAGCACCAAAGTACAATTTCTGCTTTTGTGCCAAAATAAAGCAGATACAGAGTCAAGTCACTCAAGAGAATATGAAAAGATCTATAAAAGACACTCAGCACATAGGATCTGCACAGTAATACCTGCACATATCTCTGCTGACTCAGCCTTTCTATTTAAAATGTCTCATCACTTTTGAGAGACTACACTTTAGTCTGAGTCTTTTTTGAGAGACAATTTTGAGTACCCATACTGACAAAAAAAAAAAAAAAAGACTAGTTGTAGTCACATGTTTTGTACTAGTAGAAAGGTTTTAAGTGGGGCTGTTTGTATGGTGATAAAAGGTCGGGGGTTTTTTCTGAGGTATAGCTGTCTATGTGATATTTAGATTCTAGAGTCAATTTGCACTGCCTCAGACCATGGCTGAGATCAGAGGAGAATCTTCTTGCTCAAAAGTGGCACAAAGTGCAGAGATGCAGTCTGACCTAGTAGGTTTACAAATACAGTTCAGCATTTCACAGACTTAGCAGCTCAGTTTTGAAGATACTGTGTGTATAAATGAGCTTAGCAGAGTTCCTGAGCTAATGAGCTCTGACTCTTGCTACGGCACGATAACTGGGGCACAGAGCTGCACTAATGCAGCTTTGTTGCTCTGTGGCCTGGAGCTGGCTCATTGTTCTTAGATTCCTATGAGCTTTCTGGGCCCACACCATGTTCAGCACAGTCAGAGCCCGTTGAGGTCTGTCTGCACCCATCAGTCAGACTGATTTGGGAGGTTGTTTCCAGTGTCCTTTGAATAAGTCCCAGATGAGTCTGGTTCTTCTGCTCTTTAGAACTCCTTTAGTTTCAAACTACTTTGGGGCATTAAGTAGAGTGTTTTTCAGGCTTCTGATTTACCACCATTTGGTGAAGAATAAAATTACTTTATTCTAGACAAATATGAGTTCAAAACACATACTGGATTCTGAGATAGTGACAAAAACTGATATAAACAGCTGGCAGTAATTTGGGGATTTGTTTGGGTTTTGGTTTTGGGTGGGTTTTTTTTTCTGTGGGTTTTTTGTGGGTCTTTATTTTTCATCTTTCAATTCTATTATCAGATGTATGAATGTGCCATTTTGGCAAGGTGTCATTTTCCAGTTCATTGCTTTGGAATGTCATGTGAGAAATGTGCATTCGCATTACAAGTCACTTTAATGGGTAATTGGATAAATGCAATTTAATGAGAGAAGTGAATTTTTTTAAATTGATGTTTATGTAATTCATCTGTCAAGAAATTACCCTTACGCTATAATATAACATTAAGAGAGACAAAATAAAATAATGAGATGAATAAATTATCACGTACTGAACACTCATGTTAGATATGCTCTTTCCTCTTTTCAGTTGTGTCTGTTAGTAAGGCTTTTGCAAGAAAAGGAAATCATTACGGGGAAAATGAAGGTTTAATTGAGATTTCCAGTTTGCTTCAGTCCAAATTTAGACAGTGGATTTTGTACTGGGCGTGTCCAGGTTGTCTCCTGTCTGAGATTCAGAACCCAGATGCAGATGCCCAAGTCCTGTTGTACATAACTTTCCCCACAGCAGAGTGTCTCAAAGACTTCTGTGGTTGCTAAAGATGTTATGCTTAAGAATGATTTCTATGGTTCTCTTAAGAAACCACCTTAGGACTACATTGGGATTAGAAGGAGGAGGAGGCTTGGTTTCATTTTGCCAGATGTTGGTGATCTGAGCTGCTTACAGTCAAAGATCAGAAAAAAGACTAGTCAGAATGCAGAAGGTTTTATCTGAGATGAAGATGAGTGTAGACCATGGACTGACAATGGGACACTCTGTAGAGGAAGGTATTTGTCAGTCTCTATGAGCACTTTTGGCTCTCAAAGTGAGAGAATGTCATACATTTTGTTGTATCCCAAGAATGTTCTGCCACTGCTGTCAATTAAACATTAACTCACCTCTTTACCTGATGCAGTGTTTCCAGATTTATTTCTGTTTTGTATAATGGCAGTGCCTTTGGCCAGTGTTTTGGGTTTTTACTAGAGACTACTAAACAGAAGTGTGAAGTGAAAAGCCAATTTTCATACCTTGGAAATGGAAACAGACTAACATCTTTTACAGGCTGAGAGCAGAGCAGATTTTGCAACCGCAGCTTCTCCAGGGACTTCTGTACTACCCCACTATATAGGAGACCACTGACAGTGCTCAGGTTGTACCCCATAACTCTGTCCTGGGGTGAAATTCTCCTTTATGTGCTTTCTGGTTGCAATTCCCAAAACTAGTACCATTAATTAGTTAGAGCTTAGAGCAGATATAAGTTACAAAGGGCTTTAACAGACAGCGGGTATTCTTCAGGAGGCAGGCACCAAAATCCCTAAGTTGTGTTTGCATTCACAGGTACATTCTGTGCCCTTCTTACATAATATAAGACAGTGTTTAATCTATCACCTGGGGTTTTTTTTTTTCCTCCAAGGAATTTTAACATCTCATCTACTCTCAAGTATCTTACTAAGACTGAGACACTACCCAGTGAATTAGTCTTTTTCCTCTATGGCAACAAATAAGTCCTATTTATTCTAGCTGAGCATGTGGTTACTTTTTAGGACACCTACATAGTGCTACTTGCTCTTTTATTAAGAGTATGATTGATATTTTATTTATTTTTGGAAAAAGAAAAGTATCTTGCTCAAGACTATTGATCAAGAGCTTTTTTGATATATTAATAGGAATACTTTTAGGATTGATTAACATAAAATATTCACCTGTACTGCTGACAAAATGTTGAGCTTTGGAGAAATACATAAAAACATTATAATGCTATTAAATAGTCTCTAAAAACAAAAGGAGAATTAACTGTTTTGCTTTTCATGGCCTATTTAGAAAAATGGCAAAATGCTAACGCAAGTTATATCTTTCTCACATATAACACAGCTGTTATTTGTAGTATGGGCAGAATTGTTTTCTCATTATTTTCAAAAATATGTTAAAAGTTCTTATCCTCTTTGTATCCTAGTTATAAGATATATTGCACGTAGCCAACATTTCTTTTGTGTTAATTTTTCAGTTTATGCTAGTTACTTGATTGTGAAGTTTTTGAGAGTAATAACAACCATGCTGGTTTTCTGCTGTGAATATGTGTTTTGTCTCAAAGGAAGCAAAAAATATAATTCAAATTTTAAAGGTCATACATTTGCACTTATAATTCCATAAACCCACTCATTTGTTTTCTAGGTGAACTAATCCAGGGCAAGGGTTAGAAAACTTCCTGACGTTTTTCTGAAGAGATTTCTACCCAACAGCAATACTCAATTTGAGGCTGAGGAAGAGTGTGACTCTCTCTTTGCCAGTTTAAGCCCCTGCTGATTGCAATGAGGTTGCACACTTGGTAGCTCCTGAAGCTGCTCCCACTGTGACTCAGTTCCTGCCCGGGTTCAGTGGCTAGGTAAGAGCCTACCACCCCCTTGGGGTGAAGCAAACTTTTGAGTGAAGTGTTGGTGATGCCTTGCTGTTTAAGCACAGAGACCGTAACACCGTGGTCACAACAGTAATGTACTGCTGCAGCCATGTAGAGCAACACTGCGACATTAATTGTAAAGCACTCATTTCAGTGATATTTCTGACAAAAATCTCTGTCCAGGCTTTTCTTCCCTTCCTTAACAGGCAGCACCAAGGCAAAAGAGTGCTCTGAGTACTGAGTGATTCAGCACTTTTCAATGTCTGTCTCCGTGCTATGTACACAGAAAGCTCATTAATATGTGTCTTTTCATAGTGTTGTTTGTCCTTTTCCCAGAGGTACAAGTAACACGCTGCTGTTCCTATGGCTTTTACCAATTCCCAATCTGTGCATAAGTTTAAAACTGCGTACAACGTCCTCAGTAGAGGGAAATTATTATGCAGTGACATAGAGAATTTAAAACTCAATAGCATTTCTGGAATAATACCCTGTTACGACTGCTTACTCCAGAATACAATGGCATGCAGAGCCCCATTCTGGCTGTTGCAAAATGGCTTTTACTGCAGCATCTGGTTTTGGTCAAGCTTGTTGTGTGTTGTGGGTCCAAAGGGATTGTGGCCACAGCCCTCTGGGAGAGAGTGCAACTTTACCCTCATTTTGCAATATTTTCTGTGGGAGTTCATAGAACACAACTGGCTGACCCTGTCATTCACTTGTGCTGATATTCCCCTGTCTCTTCTTTCTTGTTCTATTAATTATTACCAGACTATTTTGAGTAATATAATGTCCTCCTTGATTTTTTTTCTTTTTTTTTTTGATGGAGGTTGAAACTGTTAAAACTTTGTTGGTTTGTTTTTTGGGTTTTTTTCCTACTATTTTAATCTTAAATCCTGTAAATGTTATTATTGTCAGCAATTTAGGAAATCTATTGTAGCAATTTTGAGGTATACTATATTCTTCCTGGGAGCTGAATTGCTCAGTCACTACAAATAGAAATTTTGTCTTGGACTGCTAAAAGCACTACAGTAAGTGAAATTCTCCTGGAACCCTGGATGACAACATCTGGGATATGATAACCCTGGATATTATAACCTTAATAAGCTGTTTGAAGATGGAAAACCTGTAATTGTAAGGGCTGTTAACCTAGACATTCTTACCACACTGTCAAATTATGTAATATCAACTATGTTGTAAACTGGGATGAGGGCAGAATATTAATACAATTGACAGGCATTTAAAATAAATACTAAAATAAAAATACATTAACCATCTGAAGTCTATAAAATACTTTCAAAGTCTAGCATCATTTTCAATGTCATGTATTTGACACAGTACACAGTATTCCTCAGGAGCAAAATTCCTGACCAGTCAAGCACATACCAAGGGAGAGTTGTGGGAGGCTATTTCAACAGTGTGCTACTTTTACAATATACAAAAAAGCTGCTTCTCACAAATACTCAGATTTCCCTGTATTCACATGGAGTTTGCAAACCTGATTCTAGGAGCACTCTGGACTTCGAGTATCATGTCCCTTGTTTGCAGATTTGTTTTAATCTGCTAGAATCTTGGAAATATTACAAGCTTACTGTGATTAAAAAAATACCATTTACTGGTATGCATGTTCCTCTGGAAAGCAGCTTCTTAGGAAGAATAGCAGAGGAATCTAACCCAGCAACACTTGCAAGCATTCCTGCTTACTCTGAGAGGATAAACCCGTATTAGGAAGCATATTTCTTCTGTGTAAATGACTAAGAATTTCAGGCAATTTCCTTACTGCTCATTAGAGGTCAGTAGTGAAGCACGATGGAAAGAAGAGCAGGCATTTAAAGAACTTGGTTCCCTTCTGTTCAGGATTTGAGACAGGAAAAAAAAATGTGGCTTCCAGATGTAGAATTTAATTTTCATACCCTGTCTTTTAAAAGATATTTCATATTTAAATGAATGAGGATATAGTTTATGAACACTAGATAAAACATAAAAGTAATTAAGTCCTTGGTAATATCTGTTTTACGTTATAGTAGAGTATCCAGGAATTGAATGCATGCTAGATGATTTTGTAGGCAAACCCAACAGATTTAAATTACAAACTAAAGGTGTAGTAATTATCTCAGTATGCCCCCAACAGAGGTACATTACATGAGAGAAAGCCACATTGCTGCCTTAAGGACAGTGACTGTTGTCTTCAGTTCTGACTAATCAGTGCTGTGGGGACATGGTGAGTACCAACCAAAAGTTTCAGTTTTTATGACCTTGTTTGTATTTTAATGTGGATGTGAAATCACAAATGCACGCAATGTAACTCTCACTTGGTCACTGATGTCCTGAATGGACATCTGATCTTCCAGTTTCGATATGCATCATTAAGACCCATCTCCTCTCTCCTCTAAGCCCCATTTATGTCTCCAGTCCAAGGCTCACCATTGTTAAGACTCCACTGCCTCCTGCCAACTTTGTTGTCAGCACCCTAAAATAGTAGACCGCAAGGGACTAATAGTTCATATTGGTAAATATGGTTTAACAGTTTAACAGTTTAAAACCAGTGCTTTTAAGCATTCTTGAATAATTTACGTAAACTGAAAAAAAAATCCTCTGCAGTCATCTAATTTCAGAGTGAAGAATCACTGTGATTTTCATTTTGGTCTTAGAGACAGAATTATTAGTGTATTAAATCAAGTAAATTGCATATCATGCAAAGGTAGGTTATTTTCTGGATTTAATAATGCAAAATCAATAGAAGCATTTATTGCATTCTGGTGCTTTCTGAACATGGTCCGAGACAGTTTTTCAAAGAACACTTTTTCAGCACTCAGTCTATTATGAACTGCTGCCAAGGCAGTTCTTCATAAGCCACTCCCAGCAGTCTCTGCAGTTAACATCTTCCTTCCTCATCCCCTCTTCAGGCTTTGCTCAAAGCTTCAAGTGAACATTTCAACCTTTACATATAAGAATAAAAATCACAATCAGTCAGCACAAACATGTGCCTCTCTCTTATGGAAGTTTTGGGTTTTGACATAAAGATAAAAAAGGTGCCCTTAAGAATCCAAAACTTCACTCCTTGTCTTCTCCATCCCATTCTCTCAGCTTGGCAAGGAGCTGGGCTCTTTCCTATTGAAATCAAACAAATAGTTCTTGATGGCTTTTTCTGAAGTTACAATTACCTTTAAAAAAGGCAATATTCCTTCCATCAGTATCAGGGATACATACCCATCTCCATCCACTGCCCTTTCCAAGCTATCTGGTTGCAATCACATTACTCTCAAGAGTGAAACTAATGGAATCTTTTTTTCAGTTTTGAATATGACTTATGTTAAACATGGTATATTAAAATAACTAAAGAAATCAGACACTCAAAACTGAATCTTGCTCTGATGGACAGAACAGAGTTACCTGCTTAGGCTGAAGTACCAGGAAATCCATTGGCATATTCTGCTTACCATTCTCATAGGAGATAGTTATTCCCAGGAACATAAACATTTTTAAAGTGCGGTGTTAAAGTCAATGTGGTAAGTGAAGATCAACTGCATTTTTGAAAGAATCTCAGGAACTGTATGTATATTCAGCTTCTGGAATTGCTCCTGTTCAGTGGAAGACTGCCTAAGACGAAAGTTTAATTGTGGAAGTTTCCTAATAGGGAACTAGTAAATAAAATAGAAATATTTGGGATCTGACCCAATAAATGGACTTCAAAGGTAAGAAGTAACCATACCTGTTTTTAGGGAAGTACAGACGCACCCTCCCCAGGAAAAAAAAGGATATCAAATTATTTAATTTTCTACTGCATATAGTGCAATTATAATGTGTATTGTGAGGCAATGAGAAAAGAAATGTTGGTGATTATCATGCAATTCTCTCTCCCTCTCCTTTGTCTTCTTTTGAGGTGGGTAATGGCACAGTTGTGAGACTTTGTAGATTTTTGCCCAAGTGCCAAAAGTGCTCTTAGATACTGAAAGGACACAATGTTTTATAGATATCTAAATATCTGATTGTTGCCAGCATATCTTCAAGTTCATGGGCAGAACCTCTAGGGAGTGCATGGTGAGGAATGACGGGGCATCATGTTCTGATTCCAGGCTGCTTGAGCTATGCAGTGTAATTGTTTTGAGGTTAATTCAGCAAATAAAAGGCCAGGTTTTCTGCTCCATTAGATGTGATCTGTATAGCCAACTAGATTTAGATTGATTTGAATTGGCATTTTGGTTCCCCTAGTCCAGGGCCACTGTGAGGAAGAGAACAGCAAGTATAGCAGACGAGGTGTTTTGTTCTGCTCATCAGTCTCCTTGAATGTTGGTTTTTCTTATTTTTTCTTCTCATGAGAACTTAGAAAAAGGAGCAGAAAGGCACAAAGGTAGTTTAACATTGTTCCCTGATCTTTATCATATCCTGCTTCTATTACCCATGTAAGAGAACCAACTACAGAGTAGCGTAGAGATTTCCCATATTGCTTTAATGTAGCTAATGAGGACAGTCCTAGCACTTGGCCATGGCAGCGTGGAGCTGCATTTGTTCAAACTGTAGAGGACATATGTTCTGTATTTACCCTTATTTCCTAGATTGAAGCATGGGGGAAATTTTTTTTCTGTGCTAGATTTCAACTTCCAGAGTATTATAATGGATTTTGATCTTTTATCCTTATTTCTCCTTCAGTGAAACAGCAGGGAAGAGATGCCAGTCTGCCAGAGAACTGTAACTTTCAGGTACTGCTGCAGGTTGCACTAAAAACTGCTCGGTCTTCCCAGGCAGTCTTTACTTGGTTCAGTGCAATTATGCTGGCCTTCTCTCCAGGAAACGTTCCAGAGCAATGGTCTAACACAGCAAGTGTGCTGTGGGCCTAACTCATCCTTACCTTCTAATTTGCTGGCACTTTGGTCTATGTAATACGATGTTAAATGTGCCAAAATGTTGAAAATCCTGATCTGAAAACACTCTGCACTAACAAAATGTTATTTTTTCCCAAATGATTTCATAATGTGAGGCCCAACCCAGAGGCAAAACAAATCTCATGCAGAAAAGGAATGGAAAGAAACCAGAAAAGGTATTTCTTTGGGTATCTTCCTATTCGCACTATTACATACCTATGGCAAGTTAAGATGCCTAAATAAAAGACCACTGAATATTTTTTTCTATTTTACATTTTTTTGTTGGTTTGGCTTTTTTTGTTGTTTTTGTTCTTGTTGTTGTTGTTGGTTTGGTTTGGTTTGATTTTTTGTATTTTCAGCACTTATGGGAAAACTGGCAAATTCAACACCTTATGTTTAGTAATATGCTATAGCTTTACCACATACTGTTTCTGTCTCTAGTTACGTTTCTAAAAACCTGCTCAGGTCTATCCTAACTCCATTGGCACTTCTTCATTTGTGTTCAGGAAGGGAGTCAGTATGCAATACTAATGAATACCTGTGGATAGATGATAAAATGGTCATTGCAAGCACTCTTTTCTTTCAAAACCACTCTACTGAACATGAAGGTAGCATTTCCCTTGTGTATATAATCAGACTACACTCAGACTTAATCTCAGTAATTGCATTTTGGGAAATAAGATACTTTTCCCCAAACTGCACTGGAATTTGTTCCACTAACTATTTCAGTAATTAAAAAGAAAAATCAGTAATTTTATATCAAAAGATACCAACTTCACATTCATCTATACTGTAGCCCTGAATAGTTTTGTTCAGACATCTATTATGTTGTCTGTAAAGCAAAGTGTTTATCCTGGTAATCTGTAGCATCAGCATCTTGCACCATAGCATATACCAAATGATTGTACCTTAGACTTGGACCAAATTTGATTGTTCCCTAAATCGCTGAGAAGAAGCTCTACTCTTGAAGTATTTACTTGAGCATTTGAGGACAAAGACTTTGAAAACGAAACTTTGGGGTATTGAGAACCCGCACACTGGCCAGAAATATGGGACAATGAGAAGTAATAGGCAGTTTTAGTTCAAAATACTTTGTTAGAAAATGATCAAGAGCATATTAGAAATACAATATAATGACTTTGAAATTTAATAGGCTTGCAGGTTTTATTTGTAACCACTACATTGCTACGTGACTGCAAAGGGTTGAGGCATAGTTGATTTTTGTAACAAGTTCATGATACAACTTGTACGTTACAATGGCCTTTTTTAGTGAATGAGGATTGCCATATCAGGCGGTGGTTTCAGGTAACTGCAATGCTAAATTTAAGTCCTGAGAAGCTGTTAATTGACTATTTGAATTCGAAGTAGCCAAGGAGATTTAAAGTGTCCTTTAATGCCTTACAGAAATAGCAATAGCCCCCCGCCCCCCAGTTTCAGAACTGTTCATAATTTTAATTTGTTATTTCAGTCAACAGATATTAATTGAAGAAAGACCAGAAAAGTTATTTGCAGTCATCTGAATGGCTTCTGCAAAGCTAAAGCAGCTGGAGCACTATTACCACGTAACTCATCCAGAGGGGCCATTACCATTAGTCACATTAATGTCTGATCACACCATTAGCTTCAGTGGACTCTCAACCAACATCCATTTAATTTTTCTTTCATGAATAATTGTTTCTGTGAAGGACAGGTGGCTGGCTCCAGCCTTGACAGAAATCTGAGGGGGATGCTCCTTCCCCATTTAAGTTTTCAGTATAGGATTAAAGACAATTTGCATATTCCGGTCAAGACAGATTGTACAAAAGTGGGCAAAAATTAAATAATATCTTAATCTCAAATAATCAATAGTAAGCTGTTGTGGGCTAAACTCTGAATAGTCCTTTCACAGACCTGTACCCTGTAGAGAGTCTTCTTTTATGGCTCTTGTGTGACCTTCTCTGAAAGCTCAAAAGTTACAACTTTGCCTCTAAGAAAGAAGCTGTAAAAAAGATGGAAAGAACAAAGTACTGTGCAGCATTCATTGACAGGCCATGCTGCAAAAGTCAGGTGGCATTTTGGTGAGTAAAGACTACTGCCTATATAGTAATGCACATGCATCAGAAACATTGTCCTGGGACTAATTCTGGAGCAGAACAGTTCTGACTGAATTCTTCCCCAGATGAAAAGTTGACATCTGCATCTGAGTGGGTGTTTAAAAGTATCTTGTTTTAGAATGCACAATCAAAGTGTAAACCAACAAGCCGTATGGGCAATTTCTAATCTGTCCTGGAGGAATATAATTGTTGGGTGATTTGTTTCTGGATTCTGCACCTGGGATGGGGTAAACCTGGCTGTGTGAATAGTGTCTGCAGGAGCCTCGAGAAAAGTGCTGTGGAAAGGGACCTGGGAGTCCTGGTCAACAACAAGCCGACCATGAGTCAGTGCGCGTCTGCAGCAAAAACAAAAGAACAAATTTAGATCCTGGGGTGCGTTCATGGTGCCATTAGTAGCAGAGATAGAGACGTGATCATCCCACTAAGCACTTGCAAGGCCATACCTGGAGTACTGTGTCTGTTTCTGGTCCCCAAAATTCAACCAATATGCAGANTGAGGATGGTGACGAGTCTGAAGGGCAAACCTCATGAGGAGTGGTTGAGGTCATGTGGTTTGTTCAGCCTGGAGAGGAGAAGAGTGAGGGGAGACCTCATTGTGGTCTTCAACATCCTCAAGAGGGGGAGCAGAGGAGAAGGTACTGATCTCTTCACTCTTGTGACCAGTGACAGAACTGGATAAAATGTCATGAAGCTGGGCCAGGGAAGGTTTAGGTTAGATATCAGGAAAAGATTTTTCATAAGAGGGTGGTTGGGCACTGGAACAGGCTCTCCAGGGGAGTGGTCACAGCACTAACCCTGACAGAGTTCATGAAGTATTTGGACAAAACTCTCAGGCACATGATGTGACTCTTGGGATGTCCTGAACAGGTCCAGGAGGTGGTCTTGATGATCCTGGTGGGTTCCTTCCAACTCAACATATTCCATTATGCTATGATTTCATAGTTTCAACAGTGCAAAAAGAAACAGCATTTGACTCACCAAGCAGAGATAGACTGAAGCCATATTGCTACTGAACTATGACAAACAGCCCAGATGTACTAGAACATCCAGCAACAAGGACCCATACCTGAAATGCAACAGTTGGGAGTACTTTCAGATTTTCCTCTTGAACCATTGCTTACTTATGTGTAGGGTAGTGGTAGGCAGTGTAAATCCATGTGCTTGAGAAAGCAAAATACCAAAGAATGCTAATATTCTTGTCCATTTCAATTTAAGCTGACCCTTCTAGTCTCGATGCTTCACAGGGCTTCTAGAAAAGAGGTTTTTTGGCATTGAGGAACAAGGAAGTGGTGCTTACAGAGGAGCATTTCACAAATGGAAAATTTCACCCTTCAGAGGGAATGTATGTAGGATTATGGGTGGTTACCATATCCCAGGATCGTAAGTAATAAGTACGATCACATCACAGCAGTACTAAAGTACTGAGATCTTTTTATTAGCATGTTAGGCACCTTTATGCTTAATTTCCTGCAGTGATCCAGACAAAGCTGTAATTCTTAGGTCTGCTTTGTAGTTTTCTGCTCGTGACAGTTGTGCTTTAAACTTTGAAATAAATCTCTGTATTTTGAAAAGTCAAACTGGAGCCAATTTAAAATACCAGGAGAACTGGATTACCCTTTTCATTTGGAAGTAAATTAACTAAAAAATGCTGTTTGGGAAGAGGCAAAATTGTTCATGATGCATGTCAAGTTTGGGGAAGAGGAATATCTGGAAAGAATGATGAAAATACCTGAAGAAGTTGAAAAGTTTAATTTTGAGAAGTATAGAAGTTTTAGACTGTTTCTCAAAATGGTGTTTTTGCATAAACAATTTTCTTAAATTCCATATGAAAAAGTAAAATATATATTCCATTCTTCCCAGAAATATTTATGCCAGGAAGAATGTCAGCAATATTTATTTATATTTATATGAGCTGAACTCTTTACCCACACTGTGGATTCTAAAGAACGCTTAATTAAATTTAAACATACTCTTAGAGCTAAGTATATGTTTTAGAGACATGATGGAGCATCTTTATTCAGTTAGAGCTTGGACACTGATTTTAATGAGTGACTCTAAAAAAAATTAAGAAAATATTTCAGCCCGTGTTAGGCTGAATCTGTGAATAAGGGCTTCAATGTGTGTCATGCATACTAAGCAGCGTAAATGGTTACTCACTATTAGTGCATGTATGATTTCTAGAAAACATGTTCCTTCACATCTGGCATTTCTGTGAATGAACCCTTTCCTTTGGGAATTTCTTCTTTTCACTAGGAAGAAGACCTCTCAAAAGAAATGTTCTGTGTTAAAATACTACCTGTCTGCTCTAAAGTAGATTTTGAAATGAAATTTGAGCTGTTTCTTTGTTTGGGCTCTATGTTTGCATCCAAACATTTTAAAACTGCATTGGCTGTATTTTCTATTAGAAGATACCTATGAAAATATTTAAAAGAGTGAAAGATTTCAAGTCAGAATTAATTTACCTTTCACAATCTTCATAACAAACTTATACAGAAAATACAAACCCTTTTATGATCTTATTTTTCTGCTCTGTGATTTCATTACTAGTCATAGAAATATTTCAAATTCATGAAGATAACAGATGACTGATTACTCAGTGATGCAGCGGAATAAATCTGTTCTAACCATAATTAAAGAGTAAATGTGCTCCACACTGCCCATGCAATGGGCATTAAATGTGTTACATGGAAGAAGCAGACACCTTAATGATTACCAGCAGTTCCCTAATAAATTGAGATAATTAATTTCTGCTGAACATCTTGTATACGAATGGAAGTTTAAACTTACCAAAAATATTTTTACAGTTCTGCCTTTTTTGAAGTCACTTCCAATTAAAATAGCTAGGGAAAAAAATCAATTTTCACAACTGAATATCTGTATTTTTCTTACAGCTAAATAAGAGGTTTTGACTGGAATCAAAGACTCATGAAGTAAGCATGAAATAAGACCCATGGGGAGCAACCAACTTTATGCTCTGCTTTACATGTTTTCTAGCCTCTTCAGCACTTAAGTGATGAGTACACTGAAGGAGACAAAAGTTCTCACACCCCCACCTTGTCATAGTGATGGAAAACTCTGTCAGTACTGAGGGACCAGCAATATGGGTGAGGATACCCAACACCCCCTCAGCGCTTGGTGGGCTCTCCAGTCCTTGGGAATAAGAGTCTTGCAATATCCCAAATCCATGGCTTGCCTAACTCATCTGATTCCTGCAGAAGGAAACACAATTTCATGCAAAGGTATGCTGAAAAGACGTAGATTCTGGGTCTGTTTTATTGTTCTGTGGACTCCTCACAGGCTGGTAGCAGTAGATGGCATGGATACTTTTCATCCTGATTTTGGTTTGCTTTTTGTAGCTGTAGAAAACCAGATCCAGGAGGAGGATCTGTGTATTGTGCACAAAAGGGACCCTGGTGAGAAGGAAACAATGACCATGTATTCTCAGTTTACTTTGGTACAAGAGGAATGAACTCCTTGCAATTCAGGATATGAGATTTTATTTCGCTCTCATCATTTTTAATATTGCCATCATCAAATATTGTGCAGATAGATTTTATGTCCACAAGTTCCTTTGCACAGATACATTTAATAATAGCCTTGACTTTCATGTCTAGAAGAGCTTCCTTGAACTTATTAGTCCACATCTTTTTAAATCATGATCCCTACAGGAACTTAGACAGCTAACCAGGAAATAATGGCCTGAAATTGAGGCAGCTGAAAATAAGTTATCCACTTTCATATAAGTATATATATGTATTTAATGTATGTAACCTACAAATTTGATATATTTTGCTGCTTTCCCTTTATATAATGCTTGTACAAATATTGTAGGGGTTGCTGATTTTGCTGCATTGTAACTACATTTGTTAATAGAATGAAATGGTCAATGTAATCATGGCAGTGAGCTTCTGTGCAGATGCCTTTATCAACAGAACTTTTTCACATGGGTTTATTGTTTTAAGAGCTTTTTACAAGTTTACAAGTTTACTGTTTTAAGAGCTTTCTGTATAGTTGTTCAGCAATTGAGCTGATAACATGTAAGTACTCAGGGATTTGCCATAGCAGTCATCTTTCATGGGAAAGTTTATTCTATAAAAATGAAAACTTTGTTTAGGAGAATTTCTGTTTTAGAAGGAAATTTTGGTTTTGAGAGAGACCTGACATCAATTCAGTGATTAATTTGTGATTTTAACACAAACTAAGTCCTTGACATTGCTCTGAATGCTTCAAGCATGAGTACTTCAGAAGTACTTCTGGAAGATGGCAGTGAATGTCACTGTGCCTGCTCAAAACATAATTCCTCTTTGCTAAATCAAGAAATCCAGCCGTCAATTAGCGTCCAGAAGCCTGACTGCCAGATTAGCCTTCAGATTGCAAAAACTTGGCACCAAACCTGTTTCCCTTTGTATTTGGCATGCATTTACAAAAAATTGGTCAAAAGACACCAGCAGTTATGAAGTCCACTTTCCAACAGTGTTATCCTCTGAGTTTAAACCTGTCTAAGCCTAAAAGTGCCAGATTTTAATCAATTGTAGTTACTATTTAGAATTAATAGCTTTCCTGAATTGCTGACTTGAAAATTATTCAGAGACATTTCCCTGCACCTTTCTTGAGGCGCTATTAGCTTGATTTTGAAGAGACTTTAACATTTTGAACATCATGTCCTAATCTTTGTATTATCTTTACTTTCTTTCTGAATTTGTTTCATGAGGACCTACAAACATACAAACACAACAATAGCTCAAGTCAATATGTTGACCTCTAAAGTCTGCTTCCTTGTAGTTTCTTTTTGTGCACTTCGAAATCAGCAGGACTGGTTTACATCTCACAATGACACCAGAAATACTCCCATAAAACTGGACTGTGGTAGTTGCTGTATAAGCAGAGTCCAGAGAACGAAATACACTGAGCTGACTGAAGAAGTAATAAGGTCAGAGTTGGGTTTGAGTACAGAGGATGACCAGTATGTATTTTAATGGATTTATTTATCAAAAAAAAAGCCTTTTATCCTCAGAATTTTCTGTATTTTAGATGTTAGTTCACATTTATAATGTTTTGTTGTAATTTTTGTTACTTGAATTTTCAGCTCTGTTGACAGCTATTTCCTTGGTCTGTTGCGTCTGAGTTTGTAAGGTGTTTGTTCCTGACACTAGGTGTCACACTAAGAATGTTTCTGTTTCTGGAAAGAAACTAAACCCTTTCCCAGTAAATGAGAATACACCCTTCCCAGAAAGTCCGCACAGTCCGAGTGCTCGAGGTCAACAGGAGATTTTGCATTGATTTTGGTGCAGCAGAATTTCTGACATTGATGCTTATCTTGGCTCATTCCTTATAGAACTGCAAGACTTGGACACAAACTGCCAATCTGGCAGTCACTTGGATTTGGTGTCCCCATTCAGTGTCCGAGGAGCCAACTAAGTGAAATGTCATTTTCCTCCAAATGTTGCCCAGTCTTTTCCAAGACTTGGATATAGGGTTCATTAGATTTTCCAATAGAGTATTCTAGCTCCATAAATAAAAGTACAAATGAGCAGTTCTCAAAACAAAATTCAGCAGGGTGGATTGTGACCAGATTTGGATGCCCTAAGACCCAGAGCCAATGAAGGGTTCCTGGGCTTTGACTGGAGAATGTGCATTATTCCATACTTCATGCTGAGTCTTCAACTTGCCTGTGAAGCTACAGTCAGTGCCTCTTTCCTTTGCAGTGAGTTTCATGGGGACACTTCTACGGCCTGTGTATGCACTAGGAAGGTAGTGAGAGGTGGAAGAAGTAGCCTGGGGGTAGCAGAAAGGATTATTGTGCAATAACTGTGCAAAGTTTAGAGAGTCAAAGCTTCCAAATATTTTGCCTCTATATAGCTATTTATATATGGCCTAATCTGAAGCTTGTTGAAGTACAGAAGCTTGTGCATCAGTAGTGGTGCACTTTGGATTAGCCACTTAGTGCAGATATGAAAAGATGAGTCTATGCCTGAAGTGTTTCCAATTACGAGCAGAGAGTGTAGGTGGAAACAGATGCAACAGAGAACTTTAAAACTCTGTATTCATTTCTAATTTGTACTTTTCTCATTTGAGTGAGCAATTTGTTCACCAGGTATCTCATGCCAGCTCATACTGATAGATGCAAGAACTTTGTTTTGGAAGGTTCTGAAAGCTTTTAGAGATAAAGCCTTTATTCGTTCTTCCGGCCTGATGTTCTGAGAAAAGGGTTTTAATCCTAAACACTTGCAATTCTTCTGCAACACAGAATAGAGTCGAGTTGAAAGCACTATAAAACTTGTTTACAAGGACTCAAAGAGTGAAAAATTGTTTCATTTAAAATGTTGCAGAGGAGGTAGGATCTGACAGCTCAAGAGCCTGATTTTTTCCTGCCTCACAGCAGGGATAATGCATGGACCTTGGTGAACCCTTACACCAGCTGTGCATGTGTGGGCCAGATAACACGAGAGGGATACAAGGCAGTGGACAAAATAATTTCTGTTCCATTCACCTGCTTCTTCATGAATTTTGTGGTTTTCAATATCACAAGGGAAGGTCTGCTCTAGTTTTCCTCCTGTCACTGTCTTGATGGGAAGAGCAATGGTGGGACAGACAGAGCTGGTTCCCATATTCCTCTTTCTAAAGAAAGAGAGATAGCAAAGGAAAGGATACAGACCTCACAGGCCTGTTAATATTGTAGGGCACTGAAACCTGTTTCCTTTGTCTTGTACCACTCTGGTACATGTAAAAAACCCAAAGAGCTGTTGATGGCGAAAAATTTTCAATGTCAGGTTAAAAAGATTTAGAGTTCTTGGTGCTTGTTTCGCCCTACTGCTCTTTGGCATGAATTTGGTCTGTGTTTGCACTGGCACAGATTAGATAGACAGATCCTATGGAGCAAAGCCTTCCCAGTAACTAGTAGAACATGGTGTCAGTTCTCATGTTCTGGGATCACATTAGACAAAACTCTGGTTGTATGTATAATAAAAAGATGATGTTGTGCAGGAACCATCAGGCTGGTGTTCTCAACCCTGTCTCATGCATTAGGATGCATTAGCTATTCTGCCACTTTCTTACACTGACTCAGACCTAGACAGAACATTGGTTTACAGTATTCTGCATCCCAAACATTGAAAGATAATACCTAAGAGTGAGAGTCACTGTCTTTCAAATAAGAAAGCAAAAATGAAACTTTCACTGTCCAGTTTTGTCCTTCTCCATGCAAGACACTGAATGAATGTATGCAACAGGCTTATCTGCATGCTTGTGATAATGTAAACTGTAGCATGTTCAACATACTCTGCTTCAGATCATGTAGGAGATATGCAGGATGCTGCACAAAACAACTGCAGGCAGAAGTGGGGAAGGAGGAGGTGGCCTGAGGGCAGCACTAGTACAGCTTTTACTGGCTGTTGGTGTCAACCATAGGCTTCTCAGTGCCTGTGGGCTGGGGGTGAGGGTTGCTTTTTTACCCTCCTGGCACAGAACCATCAGCCATTAAATGAGAAACAGAAAAATCGTGTGGGGGTTTTTTGTCCTCAGCAAACCACACTACCCTAGCTAGGTGAAGACAGCAATTCTGCAGACCATCTGTCTCAGACCAGGGTTCAGCTGGAGGAAATTGTGACAAAGTTGCTAGGGCAGGATGTGAAGTGGGATATCTGATGCCTGCTAGTCGTCCTACCTTATACCATTTTCTAGTCTCAGTGAGGAACCAAAAAAAAAAAAAAAAAGCATACAATAGAACTGTGCAGTTAAATTCTAGCTCTGTACCTTCAATAACTGTGCAGACCATAATATACTTTAAGATATGTCAAATGTGTTCCTATCTCAAAGAATCGCAGAATCATCAAGATTGGAACAGACCTTCAGAATGATCTTGTCCAACCATCAGTGTGGTGGTGGTGACTCCACTACCTCCCTTAGAAAGTTATTCCAATGCCTTACCATTCTTAAAGTGAAATTTATTTTCTAATATCCAATCTGAACTTCCTCTGCTGCAATTTAAGACCATTTTCTCTTGTCCTTTCACTTGAGACTTGGCAGAAGAGACCAACCCACTCCTCACTACAACCTCCTTTCAGGGAGTTGTAGAGAGCAGTGAAGTCCCCCTAAGCCTCCTCTTCTCCAGGCTGAACAGCCCCATCTCCCTCAGCTGCTTCTTGTAAAATTTGTGCTCCAGACCCCTCACCAGATCCACTGTCCTTCTTGGGACACACTTCAGCACCTCAATGTCCTTCTTATAGTGAGGGGCCTAAAACTGAATACACAATTTGAGATGTGGCCTCACCAGTGCCGAGTACAGGGGAAGAATCCCTGCCCTGTTCCTGCTGGCTACACTATTCTTTATACAGGCCAAGATTCCATTGGCCTTCTTGGCCACTTGGGCACATAGCTGCTCATATTCAGTCACAGGTCAACAAGCAACCCCAAGTCCCTTTCTGCTGAGCTCTCAAATCACTCTTCTCCAGGCCTGTAGAGCTGCTTGGCATTGTTGTGACCCAGGAGCAGGATCTGGCACTTCACCTTGTTGAACACTATGTAGTTGACCTCAATCCATTGATCCAGCCTATCCAGATCTCTCTGCAGAGCCTTTCTACCCACCAGCAGATCCATACTCCCACTCAGCTTGGTATCATCTGTGAACTTACTGAGGGTACACTCCATGCCCTTGTCCAGATCATTGATAAAGATGTTAAACAGGACCATGCCCAGTACTGAGCCCTGGAGAACATCATTAGTGACCAGACACCAAACTCTAATATGCCTGTTGTGCCCTACTATGACTTTACTGACCATCAAAATTATTCATATGGTCCCAGATTTCTAACCCTTTGAAATCCACTGGGTTAGACCTGGGGAGGACCACTATTACACACTTGTTCATATGCCTTTGGAAAAAGAAGAGCCTCATTAAAGAAAATAATTTTGTGTGTGTGTCCAAGATCTTGCTGCCTTGTTCAGTCTGTTTCTTTTGCATGTATGAGCACCATCTATCCCCAGGCAGCTGCACAAAATTCATCACAGACCAGTTTCTTTTTGGTTTCCTTTCAATAGCTGTCTAGAGGCAAATGCTTCTCAAACCATTGAGTCTGAACAAAATCCCTACAACATTTGGAGCAATTTGGATACAAAATGTTTGGCTTGGATCCATTTCTGTATTTCACTCTAGAGCCCTTCTTCTTCATGACTAGTGCACTAGATGTAATATTTTCCTTTGCTGCTTCTGGTACCTACTCTCACCTGTACAAAAGCGCTAAAAATCTGCGTGATACTCTGAGCATCATTGCTGCCAACAGTGCGGAATGGAAACCCAAACTGAGCAGATCAGCTTCTTTCTGCTGATCCATTCTGAGCACTTTTAGACTATTTTCTGAGGTGTTAAATTTTCCTGGTGTTAAAAACGCAGGAAAGTTAAAAGTTATCTAAGGAGCAGTATCTGGGACCAACTCTGATTTCTGAAAACAGTGTTTACCAACAATTTAAATCATCAGTGCAGCATATAATGGGGGCTAACATTCTTGCTCTCATGTGTTTCTCCACAAAACTGACTCAACTCTTGTTTCTCTCTCTGTTTCTTATTCTACCAACACAGTTCCAGCATCAGTTATGCTTTTGGTGGCTGACACTGCAGGTCCTTGCTACTTGTTTCAGTTTGCTCATTTTGGAACTCAGCATTTGCATTGTAAAACCATTGAAACTCATGAATTAAAGTGTCTCCAAAGAACACTCGGCCAATGAAAATCTGCTTACATGATTCTCATATAGAAGACTGAGTCAATCAAGCTTCTGTCTTCTATCACACTTCCAGTCTATTTCCATGATAAGAAGAAAGGAGAGTAATCAGATAACAAAAATAGCTCTATCATGTCTTCTTCCTTGGATGGCTGCATAGGACAGACCTATAAGTATTGTCTCACATAATGCTGTATTATTTCACCACAGGCTGATCTGCACTAGTAAGTGCAGGACTGTTAGGCAAAGTTGGCGCATGTGAATTGTTCTACCTGTCTCACATTCTCTAAAATGTTTGTACAGTCCTGAAGAGTGTGTGATGGCTTTGCATGCTGACACCCTTACTGCAGTACAGGGAGGGCTCCAAAAGGACATCTGTGTGTACAGGATGCTGGATATCACTGTGGGATCATAACTTACATCTTTAAAATAGAAATGAAAGCTCGGGAAAGGAGAGATTGGGGAATCTTCTCAGAACATATTAGATTTTAATTCACTGCCAATTATGAAGCTATTGTCTCCCTAAGAAAATATTTGGGTGAGACTTCCCTCAGTGCAGAACATAGCAAGAAGTATGTGAAAGACTAAACACAGTATTCTGAATATATGAAAATTTGATAGTTAGCAGTTTTGCAACCTTGGATTCTTATTAAATGTTCAGAATAACTTGGGGCTCAATTTTCATTCAAATTAATTTGGGGCTTCAATTTCGTAAGAACAAAAAATGTGAGAACCATCCTTATGTAAATATCTATTTCCAAAGACCACTTAATTCCATGTGCAGATACTTCGCAATGCCTTGAGTTTAAAACAACAAAAATTATCTCATACAACTGGCTATTTGATCCTCCCTAACTATTTTCCCATTTTTTTTTAGCTGTATAGCTCTGTTTCTTACTATAACTCATCTCTTCTAGCAAGATTACCTTTCTGCTCTTTATGGTACCAATAATTTCCCCACCTAACATTTCCTCCTTCTCTCAGCCTTCCAGAGAACCCTTTTTGCTTCTTGTTTAGCTGTAAAGTCAAAGCTTCATTTTGATCAACCAGTTTTGTGGTCCCTGACCTACTGCCTGTTGTATTTCAAGCAGCAACATCTTAGAAATGCATTTGTTTTGATCACCTGAGAAATGTTCAGAACTATGTATGCTCAGTCTTTAGAAACAGTTTGATGTGTGGATATATGAATATTTTCCCTTCTGGCTTGAAACATTTCCAGGCTGACAATTTTTAAAGTACTCAACAAACCAGTTGCAGGAAACGGATGATCTTTTTTGCCATTAACTTTCTTATGTGATTTGGAAGAGTCGCCATGAATGAAAAGGAAGTGTAGAAACAGGAGGACAGATTGCATTCATTTTAGAATCTTAGGATTGTGGCTTAAGAAGACATCAGCTTTTTTTGTTTTTTTTTACTATTTCTTTTATCCTACTCAAGCATGCCTGGAACAGTGTTCCCATTTTGGTGTATTTGCAGTCTCTTTTAATCAGGCACATAAGTGCCCATAAAAACCTTGTAGAAAATCCAGAGAAGCCCTTTTATGTAGCCCTACTGCTGGATGGCAAACTGCCACCTCCTGCCCCTCACTCATCCCCTCTGACTGATCATTTTGACACTGCCTTACTTCTACACAAGACTTATTCACTTAAAAGACAACATTCTCATTTTTGGATTTGATTTTTCTCTGTTTATAATTTTTCCACAGATGCATCCATTAACTTTGCTTAGGATGTGTACTGATCATCTTAGTACCTGTTATTTATTGGTTGTTTTTTGCGGGCACTGTAATTTGTGTGTAGTTGTTCTGTTGCTTTGACCTTGAAGTCTGGTATTTTAGAGACTTCCAGATGCCAGTTCTCCACTTAGTCATAGGAATCTGTGGATGCCTACCCAAAATTTTTAGTCCAGTTGTGCTGTGGCAAGACTTAGGCAAACCAATTCTATAGTATAGGTGACAAAACACTGCTATCTGGTCATGTATTTCTTTGAAATACATGACTTGGTATTATGTGTTGTTGGAATATGGTACTAATTATATTTCTGAAATAAAAGAGGAGAAAGGTTTGGAAGGTAGCAACACTCTATGATGTTTATTTCAAACCTAGGATTATGAACAGCTGTACCTGCACTGCCCCATAAACACACCTACTTTGTTGTCATGAGGCCATCTTTTCTGACCTTTCTACATCTGGAATGCTGTATTGGGATAGTGTGGTAAGCTTTTAGTGGCAGTGGGGCTTTAGGAGCAGTTTCTATGAGAAACTTCCAGAAGCTTCCCCCATGCTTGACATAGCCGGTGCCAGAAGGCTCCAAGACAGACCTCCCACTAAGCAAGGCTGCACCCATCAGCAACTCCTCACAGGGTCAGCGGAGAAGGAGGAGGTGCTCCAGGCACCACAGCAGAGATTCCCCTGCAGTCCAAGGTGCAGCCAGTGGTGAGGCAGCTGTGCCCCTGTAGCCCATGCAGGTCCATAGAGGAGCAGATAGACACCTGCAGCCTGTGGAGGAGCCACGCAGTGGAGCAGGTGGATGCCCAAAGGAGGCTGTGACTCCATGGGAAGCCCATGCTGGAGCAGGCTCCTGGCAGGACCTGTGGAGAGCCTGCACCCAGGCTGGTGCAGGTTTGCTGGTAGGACTTGTGACCTCTTGGGGAATCCACACTGGAATAGCCTGTTCCTGAAGGACTGTACCTCATGGAAGTGACCTATGCTGGAGCAGTTCTGAAAGAAATGTAGCCTGAGGGAAGGACTTACATTGGAGAGGTCTGTGGAGGACCGTGTCCTGTGAGAGGGACCCCACGCTGGAGCGAGGGAAGGAGTCCTGCCCCTGAGGAGGAAGCAGTGGCAGAGACAATGTGTGAGGAACTGACCACAGCCCCCATTCCCTGTCCCTTGTGCTGCTAGTGGGGAGGAGGTAGAGAACTGGGAATAAAGTTAAGTTTAATAAGAAAGGAAGAGTAGGGTTAAGGTGTTTTTAAGATTTGATTTTACTTTTCATTATCCTGCTCTGATTTGACCGGTAGGAAATTCCACTGATTTTCCCAAGTGTTATTGCTCATGACATTCAGGGATGTCTCCCTGTCCTTATGTCAACCCACAAATCTATGGTTATGTTTCCTCTTCCTTGCTCAGCTGAGGAGGAGAGTGATGGAGCAGCTTTAGTGGGAACCTGACATCTGGTCAGTGTCAACCCATCACAGATACCAGATTAAAGACAGAGGACAACCTGGTCTTCTCAGAACCTTCTACTGTGCTCTTTCAGACCTTGTGGATAACTCTCCTTTGGGAGTAACCAGAACCTCCTTGGAAGGAAGCATGGCAAAGACAGCACTGGTGCATCTCTTCTTCCATGATATGTGTTAGAGTGCATGGCTTCCTTCAATATTAGCTTGATTGCACAGCAACACAGAAACAGTGTGCCAGGAAGGAGAATTTTTCTCTGTCCCACAGAACAATCCTACCTGAAACTGCTGCTAAAAAGCCTGTTTCATTTCCTTCATGGACCAGCACCAAATCCATGCTTTTTTCAGAACCATGGCTTCCTAAAACAGTATAAGCCTGTCTTTGCTCTCATCTGTTGCAGTGTGCCCTGGGCGGGACCGGCGGTCTCATCTGTACTTTTAAAGTCGTTCAATGATACTTCATTTTTGAGCACCAGTTGAGTTATGAGTTTGAGTTATGTATGAGTTTAGTTATTGGCAGACATGAAGATTGAAATTCAATGTTTATTTGATGAATGGATGGAGCATGAACTTGTATTCTTACAGTGGATAAAATGTTCTACAGTTGGAGGGACCATCTCTAGACTTGATAGAGTGTTTTACTCACAGTGTCTTTGCAAGTACCTGCCAACAGTTTGGCACAACACAGTTTTCTGCTTTTCAGCTGCTTGATCAGGTGTAATCTGTGTCTAGTACAGGAGCAATGGATGTTGTCACAGGTGAAGCAAAATTGAATGCACATCCAGCTCTTAGGCAGTTGTCTGCGTGGGTATGTTTACATGCAATTCACCAATGTCAGCCTTACTTGTTTTTACTTCCGACGATCCTGGACGCTTAAGTTTCCAGTGAAAGTAGTTCTTCCCACTTACACTGAAATTTTGGATCTAGTGCAATTAGAGAATGATTGTGAATGATTCTAGTTTTCATACTTTTGAATACCTAAATATCCTCCATTGACTTTTTATTCCATTAGTTTGTTGATTTAAGTCTATAATTTTGCTCTAACACAGAACTGTATCAGAAGCAACTTCAAAAGTTATATTTGTTAGTAACTGGTAAAGCATTTGTTGTGGATGTGGTCTCCCAGCCTTTGAAATGGATCATGGGAGTTTTCTTATTCAGAGATATATCTTTACTTCACATATTTGTCTTCCACAAATGAATCTTTTTGAGACCCTGGAAACTTTTGGTGTCCATGATGTCCTAAAACAAGAATGTCGACTGTACATAATGTCCTGAAGTCTCTTCCCTGGGCTTGGGAAGGTGGTTGGCACCTTCTCTACACCTCTTGTGATTTTATAGATCTTTGTCATAGTCCTCTCAGTTATCTTCTTTCCAGCTTAAGACATTTAGTTTGAATTAATTCTTCCTTGCCTGGCAGCCATTGCCTAATTTTCTTCATTACTGTTGCCAATGATGCCACCAGTATTATGCACCACTACATCTTTTTGGTTTCTTTCCTCTTTCTCCCTGAACTGTTGGTCACTTTTGCTTGTGTTAACCATTGTGAGGCACTGAGCTGACATTTTTATAGAACTATTTACTATAACCTAGAGATTCTGTGTCTGAGTGGTATTAGCTAGCTGGGAGCTTCACATTCACTTTATAATGTTAGAATTGTCTTTTGTTTCCCTGACATTACTTCACATTTGTCTTTATTGAATTTCATTTGGTATTTTATTGCACAGTATTGTGAAGTCCTGCTGCAACTCTTCTTAATCAGCCTTCATTTTTACTTCTGTGAGTGATTTAAACTTTGTCACTTTGATATTCATGATCATTTATGAATATGACAAATCAAATCATCTTGAGTATATGTCCTCTACAGAGACTCCATTGGTGACTCCTTTCTTTTGTTAAAAATTAACCATTTGCTGTTCCCTTTAGTCAGCCTGTTAGCTTCCCTTTATCCCAAACCAGCTTTTNTTTTTTTTTTTTTTTTTCCTAGGAGTTCTTCAAGGGGTCTTCATTACACTTTTTCTGGAGATCTAAGTAGTTATATTACAAGATTCACATACCTCTCCTTGACTCCTTCACAGAACTGGCACAGATATGTGAAACATTACTTTGCTTCACAAAAGTCATGTCAGCTCTTCTGAGAAGTTTTGTAGTATTGACATCCAACCATATGCAGTAAACTATATCCCGAGCACTCCAAAGAAAGTGTGTTGAAAATAATATAATGATAATATCATGGTGCTGTATAAATAATGCAATGCTTTTAAACTTAACAGAAGGGAATAAACTGTAATACTAAATTTTTAACATGTTTTAAAATTTTACGAAACCCTGACATGGTAGGTGCTAAGTATTATTCAAAAAGCAGAGTTAAGTTGCAAAGAAATTAGGCTGTCACATTTACGCATCTTAGTGGAAGTTAGTGCCATAGGGATGCTACCAGGGGCATCTCATCACCAGTGTAAGACTTCTTTAGCACAAATAGGACAAGCAGATGCAAAGTTTTGTACTCAGCTTCTTTTCTTGCCAATGTCTGTCTCCTTAGATTCCCCTTCTCCTGGCATTTCTACTTTTGCCTGTATATGTTAAACACTTGACTTACAGGCCATAATACAAGTATTCAGAAATGCATCCGAAAGGTCTACAAAAGTCAGTCTGTGTTACTGCACCTCCTTTATCAGTCTTTGTGTATTTTTTCTGCTTGTTGTTTGGCCTAGAAGCAATCTGCTCTGCGCTTTTGCAGTGTGTGGCATAATGGGGTCATGGTCTTTGAGCAGAGTTCCTAGGTACCACTGAAAGTTTAGCAGGGTTTCTCCAGATGCCCACTGATTCTATTCACTGCTGCAGTGTTTTGTGCTGTGTATTATTCCTCTGATGTTTCCTGGATACTTCCTGGAAGCAATCATGTTTGCTGACACTGAGGCAATTTTAAGTGAGAGGTTACATCCTACAATGTTTATTTCAGCTGTTTCATAGTTAAGTTCCTTTAGCCCTGGGCCTGGAGTTTTGTAACCATCCGTTATGTCAATCTGGCCAAAAATGTTTTCAACTCACACTTCAATTTGAGACAGGATTATGTTGCATCTGCTGTCATGTTTTAGTGTGGGACTCTGCCTGGATATTGAAGAGAGTCCTGCATGCCAAAGAGGGGTGCAAAATACTAACCTAACTTGTCTGCTGTAGCCATAATTCGTGTGCTTCATTTTTTCTTTATCACCTATTAGCCTTGCAGACTATCTGGTCAGCTTCCTCTTCCTTGTGTATTTGAACAAGATTTATTTTTAGTTTCAAAGCTGTTTGAGAAATGTTCATCAGTTTTTTGTTAGCCTGCCTTAAGGAATTT
Organism: Platysteira castanea; assembly: GCA_013397175.1. Lineage (NCBI taxonomy): Eukaryota > Metazoa > Chordata > Aves > Passeriformes > Platysteira > Platysteira castanea. The sequence goes on from VYXC01007873.1 coordinate 254,988, forward strand.
TTACATTTAACTTGTCAGGTTTTTGTTATTTTCTATTTTCTTTGTTTGGAAAGAGTGTCAGCTCTTTTCAAGAAAGCCATCTCAATCTAATAGGTCTCCTTGGTGAAATGTTTAATCTTACTAGCCTTTCCTAGGCATTTGAGGGGACAGAAGAGGCAGAAGGATGGTTTCAGTAGATGCTGAAGGGGTTTTATGGTTCATACTTACTGCTTTAAGAATGCAAATTTGATCTTGTGGCATCATTAAGCAACATTTAGAATACATATTATTATCAAAGAGGAAAAAAAATACTGGGCTTTCTCAGCATGTGTTAGGGTTCTAGCCCTCATCCCCACGAGTGTATACTATGTAGATAATGCCATTTAAACTTTTCACTTCAGGATCCAATGGATCAGGAGACAGCCTAAAAAAATCCCCAAGACTTCTGTGTGTGAAAGGAAAAGACAAGGAGTCCCTTTCAGAAGCCAGTGCAATATCCTGCTTTCTCTATGGTAGTTCTATCCTGTACTGTTGTGACAATTTGCCAAGCTGTGCCAGATGTCCGAGCTGCTTCTTCAGTTTCCCAGTGAAAACAGAATCCATGATGCTAATGTGCAGTTTTTTACGTGCCTACTTCACACCTGAAAGCTGGCCAAATGAGATGAAAGCCAATTCCTTTTTCTAGACACTGCTCAAAGTGTGTATCTGCTTTGCAGGAAGCAACTTGGCAACAAGCACATGCTATTTTACCTCAGGTGCAAAGACACTGGCAGAGGGATTTGCTTTTACCGTGTGTGTGTACAGCAGCTAACATAGTAGGGTCCTGATTTATGGCCGATACTGCTAGGCACTGTTGTAGGCTGAATAATGGGATAAATAATTTATTGTAGCAGGAACTACGGCAGGGGGCATTGACAACTGCTTGTATAATTTCCCACACTTGTAACTATGTATAACTACAAAGAACAGTAAGAGTGAAGACTGGTTTACAAGCTGAGCATAATAAGTGAGAGTACTCTATAGCCTCTCACCCCAGCTGTTTTGCCACCAGCTGTAACATTTCTCTCCCTCTCCCATCTCTCTTCATTCATCTTTCAATTCACCTTGAAAGGCCCCAAGGATTATATGTGGCAAATGCTACCAGATCTCTAAACTGGCAGTGGTGATACTAATAGATGAGCACTGTTACAGCTGCTGCTACCAGCAACAAAAATCCATGCTCTGATCTCCTAAGTCTTCTACATTCCCAGAACACTACTGTACACTAAAGTGCAGCCTGATTCAGTTTTTCTTCGCTGCACCTGCTTATTTTTCTGATAGGTGGCAGGGGATAGAAGTGAGAAATGATCCTCCTTACGGCTGGAGAACAGAGTCCCTCATCAACACAATTTTCTGCTAGTTAAATGCTGGTACATTTACCCTAAATGGAAGGAATGAGCCCATACGTGCTGAAATTCTACCATCAAACATGGAACAATAACTATCATACATTTACTGCAGCTTGTCATGATTTTCATTGCTCCCATAATCTATAGAAGGATTTTGTTACCTGCCCAAGAGAAAACGGCGAGTCATTACTCAAGATGCTGCATGTGCTAAAGGTAAAGGAAATTGAATAAGTAAATAACTGGCTTTTAAGGAAGCTGCTGAAAACAGAAGAGTAAAGAATTTAGAATGTTGTATGGGAAATAATATTCCTGAAACTAAAAATGGTTTTCAAGGGGGAGAAGATAAGAAAATAATTATGCAAAGATTGAATTAGTTAATCTGCCTATAAATGGCATAAACATGATTTTTCAGACATCATGCAAAAGAGTTTTGAATTTTTAAATTTATGTGACTGTAGACTTTTTTTTTCCTTTCCTTTTCCCCCCCTCAATTTCATCTTGAGGAAATTTTTCAATTTCATCTTTTTTTTTAATCAGGAAGTATTTTTTGGTTCTCAGTTGTTCTCTCACACTGACTCAGTTTCTGTCAGAATATGGCTTGGCAAATTTGAACAGCTGTGAGTGTAAGAATTCCCCCTTGTTTGTCCATACTAGTCTTGACAACTTTAATTAAATGTGTTTGTGTATCAGCTCTCATAATAGACTTCCGATACATGATTAGGGCCCCTTGGTACTCCCATAATAAACTCAGGAATATATGAAATGGTTTCATGATTTCAGAAGATACAATGTAACAATTGGTGGAGCCCACCATAGCCTGTCCCTTGCCATGCTCCTGCTTTGCATTTCTAGGCTTGAAAATGTAGGCTGTATTTCTGTCTCCTGACAAGCCGAGGGCACAGAAGTGGTTTTCTTTGCTGTCTCCCAGTACAGTCTGCAAAAGTTCAGGATGCTGCAATGTGGGGCAGTTAAGACAAACCTTTAGGAAGCAATGCAGTCATTCAAGTGGAAGGTGTGCCTGCCATTTCCTGATGAACCTGGGTGGGTGTGGATCTCCAGAGCTTGTTTCACAAAAAGCATCCCTCAGCTGTCCTTGTACAGTGAATTATGGTCAGTCTGGGACACTCAGGGTGCCTGTGTCTCTGCAGGAGAACACTGACTCACAGCTAGTCACAAATCTGCAATGACCAATTTTCTGTCTTCTGCTGATGAAGCAGTTGAGTACTGATGGCAGACAATGCAGTGTGGGGCAAGTCCTGGGAGGTTATTAAAAATGAAACTCCACATATAGCTTGAACAATGTTTGAAGTTTGAGTCTGGCTGTGGACCAGGTATTTGACTCCTTCATGAACAGGGAAAGAAAATAACAATTTAATACAAATTTTACACTTGCAATTATGTTGTGCACAATTTGCTTAGGAAGCAACTCCTTTTGAAATAGTGCAGTCACTGATGCACATCCTCAGTGTTGCAGTTGTCTGGCTCTGGGCTTGCATGCAGCTTTGTTTCCAGGTGTAGTGGCCAGAGACAAAGCAGTATGAGTATGGATACCTCGAGTAAATGTACCAGGGAAAGCACTATAAAGAGCAGCAACTGTACAACTAAAAAGACTTGTATTTAAGAGGAGGCAGTAGGATGAAGCTCATTGAAAAATGTCAAGCAGAGTACTTGCAGATAAATCCAAAGCTACATAGGATGTAAAAATTTCTTTTCTAATCTCAAGACTCCATTTTCATACCTATAAAATCTGATATTATCATCGTTATTCATCATTACCCAATACTGTCTTTAAAATAGGACAAGTATCATACCAAATTGCAACGGTCCGAAATGATGGACACTTTGGAGGCTTGACAGTATATGTGTGTTAGGGGGTAAAGATGGAAATATGTAAAAACAGGTACTGTGATTTCATTTAATCATTAACACCAGAAACATATTATCAGAACTTATAGTCTAAATGAAATTTAAAGCCCTTCATTGCTACTTCTTTTCTGTTTCGTGTTATCATTCACTACTTTATTATGCCTCTACATGGTGTTTCTGATTTTTTTTTTTTTTTTTTTTTTTTTTTTTTTTTTTTTTTTTTTTTGTTTTAAGGAGAGAAGACAAGAGATGGAGTAGCTATAGGCTTAATGCCCTTTGAAATCAACTTATGTATGTAGGGTTTTCTGGAATATCCCCCTTTCTCATATGATAGTCGTCTGTATTCAGAAGTAGTTTAAAGAGACATAAACCACCTATTAAGTTTGGGGTCTTCTTTCATTTCAAAATGCACTTCCAGAAAATGCTTGTACCTATGTTACAACTGTACTGTAGCCATTGTCTGGCTTTAGCTAGACAATGTTCAAGTTTAAAGCTTGGTGTAATTTATCATCTCCACATTGAAACAAGTTACTAAACCAGTTGAATCACTACAAGTCCTTTCCCAACCCCCCCACTCTTCTCTGTGTGCATTCTCTTGTATGAATTGTTTAAAATCAGTCTTTGTTTAAAATCAGTCTCCTAGTTCTTGTTGCAGCATTACCTTTTGCCTTTTTTACATATAATTCTTTCTTCTGTCAAACTGATTTCTTCTATAAATTATTGCTGCATTGCTCTTCTTGACTGCCAACTTTCTTCATTTATCTGTGCCAGATCCAGTCTGTGTCTTGTAGAAGGATTTACACATCTTAGATTTTGAGCCATTCAGGGACAGAAAGATTTAATGCACTTTAAAGTCAGTTAAGGTCCCTCTCACAAAAGCAATTATATAAAAACAAGTTTATTGACTGTGTAATAAACATACAAACACAGTAAGGAGATAAAGCTGATGACCAATACATCTTTTCTAACTCTAACTTTTATTAATGAACCATAAAAAATGCACTACTCATTAAATCTTAATGCTTAATCATGCTAGTGTCATTAAATAGAAAATGTATATACTCCATCTGGATTATTACAGAATACAAGAGAAAGGCTAAATAAATTTTAGATTTAATTTACTCTTTTCTTTAGCACAATAAAGTAAATTAAAATCAATGATTGATTGTCTTTGGGAACACTATAATCAGAGCTGAATACATAAACAATGCACCAAATGAGTGCTATTTAATCACATTCTTTCTTACGTGTGTCTCTGTCAGTGTATCATGAGCCAATAGATGCCATTTATTTTATTCTAAAAAGAAATGCTTTTATTCAGTTTGTTTCTCCCATTTTGATTTTCTCTGAATCTTTTTTATTTAAGAAAATATATACAAGTATTTTAAAATGTTTAGAAACATCTGGCATTATATACAACTCTTAGCAATATATTAAATAGGCTTAGTGCAGTGCAGGACATATATCTTCATACAATAAAACATACACAGTCTGAGGCAGTTGGAAAGGCTCTTTCTCAATGCCCAAGAGCGTAAAGCTAGTTAGTCCTTCCATCAGATGCTTGGGCATGTTTGGTTTGGGTGTTTTTGTTTTTTTTTTTCTATTGGAATAGGTATTTCTTTTGACTTTTATTTTAAAATAGGCTTTGTTCTCTTTTTAATGCTGTATGTTAGTCCCTTCCCATTCACTGTGTCAAGGCCTTCTTGTCATGTGTCTTACGCAATCCTTCAATGACCTGTACTCTTGCACAGTTTTACATGCCTGTACCAGGCTGCAGGTAAAGCAAAACTGAGGTGTGTGTGGGAATTGCTGGTGTGAAAAGCTAATTCCACATGGGGGTTTTAGGAAATTTGATACACTGACTTTTGCATGTGCATTTTATACATTAATTCAAATAAAAATGATATCTACATTACAGAAGTGAACAGAAGAGGCATGACTTATTGCCCTGAAATAAACTGATTTGGAAATGGAGAAATAAATTTCACAGAAGTAAACTTGGCTGTATGGATTTTAACTTGTTGATTTAGGAGGAATACTTTTAATCAAGCAGACATTCATGCAGGTCAGAGGTTTGGGGTTTTCTTCTCAGCCAACTAGTATTGAAGTTTGATAGTAGGAGAATGGAGTGATGGGTGCCCTGTCAGATAGTAACTTGAAAGAACTAGAAGCTAAATGTCTTTCAGGGCAAAGTAACCCTAGCAAAAAGAATCAGAAAGATAATGGAGAAGCGGGAATACAGACACTATGATATCAAAGCTGAATATAATTTACATCTGATGGTGTGTTTGGGCCTGTATGTAATGAACTTTTCTTACTTTTTTTTTTTTTTTTGAGTTGCTTGAAAACTTTTTTTCAGTATAAAGTACTTGCTCTGATGTGATTCCTGAGGCTGAGCTGGGTCTGAAGCTGATAATGGTGAAGCTGGACGACCTGTCTGATTGTTTTCAGTTGGAATACCTTGTGGCAAATGAATACATTGTGAAATAGGTCATATGTAAGGAAGGAATGGTAGGAAAGGGGATGGAGTCAGCCATTTAGACTAGTCAAAGTTTAGCTAATAGCCAGTGCTTTAGCTAGGTTTTGACTAACTGTCATATCTTTGAGATATGCTGGTTTTGCAGAAATTCAATATCCTATATTGCAGCTTCTCTTTCAGAATATTGAAACATTTTCCACCATGAAGTTATTATGTGCATGGTTATCCTCCACAGTCCTGTCGTGTAATGTGCTTCATCTCTGCACTTCCTGGAAATTAGTGTAAAGTCAGGTTTCCAGCCTCATAATAAGAAGGGTGAGGACTTAGAGGCTACAGCTCAACTAGGGTCCCCTTGTGCCACTGCAATTATTAAAATTCAGTGCAAGTGAGAGCAGTCTAAAACATTCCCTTTTGCTCTGCAGTCAAATCTGAATTTAGCTTTCTCAGGCTTGTGGCATGAAGGCAGCAGACAAGTGATGGAGAATTGCTCTACCTTTTCTCTTAACTGTTCTTCACACAGCTGACAATACATTTCCCATTTCCGAGCATGCTGCCTCCTAGTCCTGTGCATATAAAGTTGGGTTCCTGGGATTCCAAACATCCGTAATTATGTACTTAAAATGTATTGTTTCCAGATGGTAATGCAACCAGTTATTTCAAACAATGAAAAATCCAGTGATTTAATTGTTTGTAACAGATGAGTAGAAAAGCTGAAGGAACAGAAACGTGTAAAAAGAATGCTATATGAGGCCATTGGTAGATTTTAAATCTGAAGAATTTTGGTAGAAGTGTGGGCCCATAGCCTTAAAACATCCTTTTATGCAATACAGACTTGAGGTAATCAAGAGGTAGAAGTTTGTAATAATTTCAAACACTTCTCACGTATACAGATATGATTAAAAGCTGCACAAACAAAGGAAACTGCACATTTTTCTTCTTGAGTGCAAAATTTGGTTCTAAGGCTTGAACAGGGAATGAACAGAAATTTTTCAGTTTTGTTGTTTCCTGCAGCATGTTGATTGCAGAAAGAGCACCTTGAACTATGTGTTTCATGAACCCAGAATCACCATCAGTATGAGCAAACATATAGGGAACAGATCTCTTCATCAGTTGTTGTCAGTAAATTCTTTTAGCCAGATGTGACAGTCCAACGATTTTATAAGTATAAGGAATGCTGCTCAGATCCATGGATTGGTGACACACTGTGTCCCTATGATTTACAGGTGTTTATCTGCCTCAGAAAAATGTCCTCTCAATATCATGCAATAGTAATTAAGACAGTAATGTCAACCTGCATTATGAATTCTCACTTTTCCCTAGTGCTGGTCACTTGCAGAAGCAGTGGGAACAGTTCCCAGTCTCAGGCCTTCTCCCTGTTTTCCACTTTCTTGGAAACACAGTGATGTGAGCAGGCTACAGGTCAGTGCACCCTCCCAGGAGTCCTTTGGTGAATCCTCTATCAGTCCCGTGCCACCACAGCAGAATTTTTCTCAATGTGGTAGGCTGCCTGCCAGGACACTGAGCACACAGGTGAGCACACAGGTGAGAACACAGCTCTTCCCACCACTGATCATGCTGGGAACCATCAAGCATGAGATTCCTGTACTCTTGACTGAAAAAGCATCTGTTGCATAATGGAGGTGACTTTTTGATCATGTGAAAGATACTTTATGTTCATGGAAAAAGATGATGTAATTATGTGCTTTAAACACCTCCTTAACAAGCTATGTACTTGCCCTGCCCAGAGAGCCCTAGGAAGTGAACTTTCAATGCACTGTAACATGATCAGATAGATATCAAGTGCTTTGTGTATTCCAAATCACAAGCAATTTCTCATTTCCATGAAATACATACTTTAAGCTATCACTTAGCAAGTGTTCCAATATTCATAAACAATAAAGAGAATATTTTTCTTTTACTGGAAGGTATTTACTTTTCCTGGTTTTCTTTGTTGGAGGGCATATTTGTGGAACAAGGAAAGTTGTGCAGCCAAAGAGCCCACACCTTGCTCAGAGCAGAAGCAGCCTAAAGGTGTAAACATTCACTCCTATGCTGTTCTTATGGCAATTTTAAATGAGATATATAGGCTCAGGACTGTGCCAACAAGTAAGAGCCCCTGGGACAGATAAGAGAGTCTCAGATCAGGGATGATCTGACTACACTCCCTTTTCAGGCAGAGAAATAACCAGCTGCCGGGAGAGCAATGGTACAAGACATGCTATGCCAGTTGTCTGCATTAATTGGCTACCTTGGCTTTAGAGCTGCTTTGTGTCGGCAGCACAGTGCTAACCAGCTGCAGCACAAATCTGAATTTGGTCTCCACATCGTTTCACAAAAGCTGCATGACTGATTGCTCCACTGTTGGCTTTTAAACTATTTACTACTTGACACCTCATTAGCAATGAACACCCTGGCCACTGTAACAGTGTGGGGTTTGATTGCCTTGTTCAAGCCTCCCACCCAACATAGCTTGCTCTGCTTTGGTTCTGTTAGCATAAGCAGAGTTGGGATGGGATGCTTTAACATTGCAATTCTGCAAGCAGTATAGCACTGCTGCCAAAAAGAACAGCCCTGCCCTTTCTCTGTTCCCAAATGCTTGCTCTTGTCCCTTTGTTGCTCCCTGCCTGCTGCCAGTACAAGTATTTGCATTGCCAAGCAATGAGCTAAATAGAATGGGTCCACTTCAAAGTTCACTGGAAAGAAAAAATAGTAATGATTAATTTTAATCCAGATTAATTCAAACTGTTTTGCTGCTCAGTAATGAGAATGCCTTTGTCAGCCTAAAGCAGAGGGCAATTGAGAGGGAAGCAGTTTGTATTTAGAGGCAGATGAAGGGCAAGGCTGCTGTTCTTGGCTTACACTTCTCACAGAAATGTGGTATAAATGTGATCCTGTTCTCAAATGCCCTTAAAATGACACTATTATTCTCTTCTTATTACTCTACTTCTCTCAATCCTCACTTAAGGTCTTTTTAAAAGCATTCATTAAGGTATTTTTATTGGCCTTTGTCATTTGAAGTTTGATTTGGAATATGAAGTGCTTTTTTTCCTGGTTTGATCCTATCAATGTTCAGTAATGGAAACATGTTTATTGACAATACATAACACAGACAATGTACTTTGCATGGAACTGTCTTTTCAGAGAAATAAACATAGTGTAAGCTCCTGAATGGACAAATATGAGCAGAACATCTTTTGCATGTTCAGAGATACTGGTTTCCTGGTAAGTACCTACTTAACTGAAATGACCATTCCTTTATTTTTACCTTCAGAAATGCACTTAGTCAAAAAGAGCATAGTATTATTGGAATCAGGAAGAATGCGGATGTGTGGACATGAAAAAGGTTGCACAATTCTACCACTCATATTTTACGTACTTGGCTTCAAATCCTGTTCCAAAAGAAAGATTAATGAGCATAGTCCCTCACCCAGGGGAACAGAACCTGTTGAATAAAAAGATGCATCTTTTAAACAGCTGCCTCACTCTTACCACTTTCTTAATAATTCTTTTTCTGCCAGAAAAGAGCTGTTCAAAGCTGATAACATCTGCACATGACAGCAAAACATTTAATCTTAATTTAGAGATTTCTCTCAGATTTCAGTATTTAATATTTGGGCTACAAGAGTACCCTCACAGCTAGAAACCAATGGAGCTGCATGTGTTGAGTCCGTGTGTGTCCCCAGCCCGGCTCAGGTTTCTTTTCAGTTCCTCAAGGCTACCAGAACCCTTCACAAGCATGAAGAATGAACCACGGGTAGGTCAAATTCATATCCAGAAGCTCACTGCACTTTCACTATGCTGTTGTTAAGTTCCATGTTCCTGCTGAAAAGATGACATTTTCTATTGAACAGTGACATTTGAAAATTTAAAACTAACATTACATTTCTTCTGAAATATTTGATTCATCAAACAAATGACAGACACGGATATTTTGGATTTCATTGGCTTTTGCAGAAACATTATGCAACTTGTTATTTGCTCCCAAGTTTTAACTCCTTTTTGCTTTACTTAGGTAAGTGGATAAAAAAAGCAGAAGATTAAGTTGTTTAGAATAACACCACAAAAACTTTTCTGAAGTTTAGTTTTTTGTGTTTACCATGGAAACATTCTTTGAGACATTAATTAAGAGCCAAAGAGAGATTAGTTAGTGGAACACAGTCTCTGCCTAGGAGTGTTATATGTGTATATCACAATATATCAGAAAACTTTTGAAAGGATCAATAGCAGATACTAGACATGCAAATGCAAATATGGCCCTCAATCCAGATTACCATTTTTAAAATGTGATATGAAAATCCACTGCAAAAGGCAGTCTCAGACAGAAACACTGAAACATTCTAACCTCTTTAGCAGTCACTGCATCTGTATACAGCTTTGTTAACTACAGTATTAAAAATGAACTGGGACTCCAGTTAACAGTCACAGTTGTAAATTTGTTGTGCATTGCAGAATCTGACCCAGTGTGTGCCACAGTTGTTTAATTGATCTAAAGTTGGCAGGTTTACTTATATATATTCACACCCATGCAAGCTGTCAAATTGGACTTACTCTTAAGGGCTTATACTGAGCTGCAGCAGCAATGGGGCAGGGAAAGGGGGGCTTGCACTGCTCCCTCTCCTGGTGCCCAGGACTGAGGAGGTTGCTCCTTCCACTGTTGGCCCGGCCATGTTTTCCCTGAATATTGATTGAAGATCTGGTTAATTTGTTTGGACTCCACATTTCACATAATATTAAATGAGTTAAGGATGTCCTTTTCATTTAGCAATGGATAAAATTCAGGTATGGAAGAGAATATCCTTGCAGCTTTAAATGAGTAAATGATCATCAATTATCACAGCCCTATTCTCTCTGTTGCTAGAGCAAACTCTCTTCATTAAAAGAGAACTGGGTAAAGTATTTCCAGTAAAGCATTTATTCAGAGAATGTAACCTTTTATTTTTTTGCTTTTTCCTGCTGAAATTTATCTGCAGTCTGATTTTTATGTGCTGTCCTATTATTCAGAGTTATTCAGAAAGTTCTTTATGCAGCTGTATGAGGGTTTATGCATTGCTCCTGAGTTGCTCATTCTGGCCATTTTTCTCAAGTATGAGCCAGTCATAATTTGCTATTTGTTCAGGGGATGGTTGAAGTAAGCTTATTAATGTTGTCTCCATTCTCTTCTAAGCATCCTGGAGGATTGCTTAACTTAGGGCAGGATCTGTTGGCTAGAGGCATCCATGCTGTCCAGTCTTTGTAAACTATCCTGGCTGACATGATGGCTTTCTATCTCTGACACATCTCTTTCCTTTTGCTCCTTTGTGTTAGAATTTTTGACGGCTTTCTATAATTCCAAGGGATTTTCTGGCATTCTATAGGGTCCTGATATTGCAAGTATCTAGGTGTCATCCACTTCACTAATTTGTCAACTCAGTCTAACAACTCATTGGCTTAATTTGTTTCTTCAAAGAGCTTTGGGAAAGTTGTTCTAGAATCTCATTTCTTTGTTGGCTGAAGTCCTTCTAATTCCCAGCATAGAGTCATTGCTATAATACTGCCTCCCACACTCTTCTTTGAATCCTGGGACTGCAGGATTTTTTCCTTTAAGAGCCCTTTAAAGGCAAGTGCAGAGCTTGGTGCAGGAGTAAAAAGTTCCAACAATGTATTTAATTTTAAGCATAGGGCTATAACTTTCACAAATGTCAAATTAATGCAAAACTATGAGACTACATTAGCTGTGTTAAAATAATTAACTAGTACCCAGCTTCTCAGACAGTATTGGTCATCCAAGCTGAAAATTTATCAGCACCACCTTCTTGATCAGTATATAGATACATGATTATGTTTAACAGTCAGAGTGTTTGCTATCAAATTCTGGAACTGCTTCAGCTTCCATTTTAACCAATGTGTTATTGTTATCCTCACACACTTAACAGCTTTACTTTGTCATGGAGAAGACTCAAATTATTTTTCTTTGTGCAAACTGTTTCCTGTGTTTCACTTGACTCCTGGAGGTGGCCTTATACAACGGAAAGATATTAGCAAATACAGTAAAATCATCATAAGTGGTAACATATATTGCCACTGTGTATGGACATTGAACAGCATGCTTATGCATTGGCAATTCAAAGTCTACAACAGAACTAGTAGGTTACAGAAATATATCTGCAAGGTGTAGAAAACTGATAGACAAAACCAGAAAAGAGTGTATTTACCTCATTGTGCCTTATGAATAATTTTCATGCAAACCCATAATTATGAACTCTCTGTGAAGAATTGTTAAAATCTCTAAAAGTAATGCCATAGGCTGGTCTCAGACAAACAGGGAGTCTGAAGAAAAGGTTCACTTTGAAAGGTAGGTAGATACTTTTGTTGTAGTCTTAAGGTTATTACAAGCATCACATTTCAATAGAGTGTAGAGAAACAAGTTTAGGAGCCCAAGTTCTGCACATTGGAAGCAGTAGAAATCTTGATAGGAAAAAATCTCTTTAGTTGTTTAATGGACTAGAGTGGAGAGTGCCTCTCAGCTTCTCCCTTTCCTCCAGCTTCTAGAGGAGGATCAAGGTTTACTCACCCCATAAGTAAACCACTAAGTATAACAAAGGAGACCCTGTCTGTAAATTCTGTGTAAGTACATATATGACAGTGGAATACTGTCATTTTATTATTAATTCAGACATTCAGGGGCTAAATTATGAACTCAGCTATGGAAATTGAAAACTGAAAATGTATTTATTTCAGAGCTACACATAATTATATACTTCTAGTTTGCCCTGTCTATTTAAATTACTTTATGCAAATCTCATTTTCAAGGATTATGTATAGAGTAAAATTAGATGAGCCCTTAAAAAGCTAATATAATATAATTGTGGTATTATTGTGTGTGTGCATAGTGTGTACATAAGATCCAAATGCTAATTAGTAAATCAGGTTGATTTAGCAAACAGATATTTGTTCTCATGAAAAACTGAAAGGAGAGACAATTGCATCCTAGAAAGTTATTGTTTGTACTATGAGCTCACTGAAAGGAAAAAAACTTTAACATAGCAAAAAATACTTCTAGAAAAAAACCCGCCAATTAAGTAATATGTGCAGGAATTCATTGTTACCAGTACCTCATCTGATGGCTTTCCACAAAAAGACATGAGTTGTTTCCTCTGAGTATTGATTGTGTTACGGTAAGGCAGCTTTATGCAGTCAGATCTTCCACTTGTGTCTATCACTGCATTTCATTTCACAGTAATGGCGTTAGGGAAATTTGCATCAGATGCATATGTAGGTCCTTAACCCTTCTTTTGAGGAATTCAGCTGGCTCCAGAGGGTTAAAAATTCTGTCAGTGTTACACCCTGGTCTCTTAAACCTTGGGCTAAACCAAGGTTCTTTTGCCCTGGGTAAACAAACACAAAGGAGGAAATTCCAACCAAATATTCTCAAGAGGTAAAAATACACAAAAATTTACTGGCAAACTATAGACAATTAAAGAACATTGGCAAAAGAGTAAATCCTACAATAGCATCACTCATCACAGCATAGGCTTATCCCATTGAACACAGAAAACCTAATAATCCATTCAATGTTACCTTCTGTGAGACGACAGAAGAAGAAGAAGAAGAAAGGGAGAAAGACAGGAAATGTTGCCTTCCTCTGGGCTTAGAATTAAAAGCCAAACATGGTTAGAGGGGAAAAAAGGGTTTTACTTCGGTATTTATTTAAGGATCCTCAGGTGCACCACATCCAGATAGAAGGCACTGAAATGCACCCCAGAATGCACACCGAAAATGCACCCACACGATGATATGCATATACAGTTATAGACCTTGCACATTAGCATATCTATCAAAGATTCCCCAGTGAGAGGCTCAAGAGAAGCCCCTGTCCTGAGGAACGTTCCCCCTTGATGGGCCTATGTTGGTTTACAGAATGCATTCTGGAGAGGACCTTGGTGTCTGGGGCCTTCTGACCCTCAACTGCGAGGCTTCCAAGATGGTTAGTTGAGATGTGTAGTCTTTTGGTCTAACGGAACTTTGGGTCTAAGCTAGTTACCAGACTTGGGGAATTACAAGTATGAGGGCTAAAAGCACTAAGGATACATAAAAGCTGTATAAAAAGGTATATGAAAGGGTATATAAGAGGGGTATATAAAAAAGCAAAAAATCATCATGGCATCAGAAAGGTATAGAAAAACAGACATATAGCTACCATCTCCAGGTTTCCAGCGATGTAAAGCTCCAAGAGGAAGGTAGGGTTAAAAGACAATATGCTTGCCTTGTAGTGACCCTTCTTAAACCTTTTTGGCTTATCCTGGTCCTTCCTCCCAGGAGGGACTTCCAGTCTCTAGGCCACTCAAGGACTGGGTTCGGCAAAACTGGAGCTGCCTCCAGTGTGCCATGACTGACAGACACTGTCGGGCTGGAGGGGTATGGGGGACAGGGCACCACCTCACCACAGCAAGGTCTGACCCACCCCCTACCACGCATTCCAAGCCCCCAAGATGTCTTGAAACAGATTACCTTTTCCAGTCTCTTTTCCACTGACAGTTGATGTACAGTTTCCCTGAACCACAATTCCCCTAGTGTGTCTCCCCAGATGGACGCTGTTCAGACGCTTGATTTGAATAACAGCCTTGCACTCTACATAAAAAGAAAACTTCAGGTAAAATATTTCTGCTTCATAATCATAACAAAAGAAGGGTTTTTAAACTACAAATATAATAACTGTATTTCAGGTAAATTTTGTTATTTAGACACAAGTGGACAAGTCAGCTTTGCCATTCTTATTGAAAGCTGACATTTAATGCTGGAAAATAGATGGGAAATGAGTGTGAATTACTCAGTGAAAAATATTGCCGACAACAGAAACTTTGGATCAATTGCACAGAACAACCTCTCAGCCTACATTCCCAGCCCTAATCAGGCCTTAGCAATGTGTTCATTGCTTTCCAAACCCCCACTGACTTCAGTGGGAGTTCTGAACATCTCCCGAACAGGAAGTACTGCCCACATTTCCTACTGTGGCAAAACCTCTGCCATGACCTGTGATGGTTTATTGTTGCGATAAAGAGCGATGCAGAGTCCCCAGGCAGGTGCAAAGGAGAGCCTCCTTTTACAAAAACCTGGCCTTTTAAAGCAGTTAGCCGATTATCAATTTACATAGTTTTAAGGCATAACAAACATAATTCAACTAACCAGCATACACCACGACATGAGCATGTGACAGTACGCAGCATGTTTCTCTACCCCTAATTGAGCTTTGTCCCTTTCCCACAGTCCTTTTCTAATAAGCCAAAGTAACAGGCCTGAGCCATGATTTTACAGAGGCAACAGGGCCTTCATTTTATAAGGTTTCACCTATCAGTAACAATTTATCACTGATCCCCAGATCCAAAATCTCATTCACCAGGTCACAAAAGCTGAGCAGACCATGAGTGCCGCAAATGTCACAAGACCAACCTAGCATCTAAAATCCTTGGTTGTGAATAACACAGCTGGTATCAGTGCCATCTTTTTGAGTGTAATGCAAAAGCCTCAGTGAGCAAAGAAAAACAATCCATTCTTAACTCCATTTCAGAGGCTATAAATTCAGCTTTGCATTTTGAAGGACTTTTCTATATAAATGTGTGTGTCAGTTTTCTTGTCAGGTTTTTCCATATTAAAATTGAGGATTGTACCAATGTTTATGTACAACGAATGGTTCAAAATTAATACTGACCTGCTAGAAGAAAGCCTTATAAAGTCATAGAACATGCTGAGTTGGAAGGGTCCCATCAAGATCATCAAGTCCAACTCCTGGCCTTGCACAGGACACCCCAAGAGTCACATCATGTGCCAGAGAGTGTTATCCAAACACTTCTTGAACTCTGTCAGGCTGTTGCAATTGACCACTTCCCTGGGAGCCTGTTGCAGTGCCCAACCTCCATCTGTGTGAAAAATCTTTTCCTGATATCCAGCCTAAAGCTCCCCTGACTCAGCTTCATGCCGTGTCCTCAACTCCTGTCACTGAGAGTGAAGAGATCTGTGCATTTATATCTTTATATTTTTATATATAATACTTGTATTTAGATCTGCATAATTTACCAGCGTTTTGGTTCCTGCAAGTAATATGGGAGACAGTTGCAAAGATCTTGTGCTTTATTCTAGTTTTGCTGTTCCTGGCTATGGGGACATGTATTATGCATTGTAACAAAAATGGGGAAAAAAAAGAGAAGAAGTTAAGAA
>VYXC01007873.1:276005-375453 GCA_013397175.1 Platysteira castanea
CGGGGCGCGGAGCGGCGCTGACCCGGCCGCGGAGCTGTCCGCGCCCGCCGCCCCGACGGCGCCCCCGGCCCGCAAGTTTCGCGGTGCGACGCGGCGTGGGGCGAGAGCGGCCCCGTGGCTGGGGGACGGAGAGGGTTGGCAACCCGCGGAGGATGCAGCGGCGCCTCAGCCCGGGCGGCTGTCAGCGCTCCCTGCCTGAGGGAGAGCGGCTCCCCCGCCCTGGTGTCGCTTCGAGACCGTGTCACTCCCCGCTGGTGCCAGGCAGGGGCTTCCCCCATCTGCTCAAAGTAGAGGCCAAGGGGAAGAGTGAGGCTGACGGTGCCCCCGGTCGGTGCCCGCGGAGCGGCGGTGGAGCCGGACACTGCTGGGCGCTGCCGGCGCGGTGGGAAGATGCGGGGACCGGCATCGCCGCCTCTTTCTTTTTCTATATTTCTTAACCTGTGTAAAAGCGGCGTGTTCTGGCCCTCTCCCGTGACTTTTCTTGGGATTCCTATCCTGTGATTAAGTATTCCTCAGCGTACAATTGAAACAACAGAACGGTGCTGCTTCTTCTCTTTGTTTAGTGGAGTTGGCATATTTATTTTAGAGAAAAGAGTTGTTGAGATAAATCACCGCCAAACAACAATAATCCTCCCTTTGGCTCATTACCAGGATGATAAAATAGTGCTTTCCCCTTAACGGTAGTCCCTGGTCCCAAGAGTGTTTTAAAAGATTTTTCTCTTTTCTAGTGACTCAGTGTCATTATTTTGCCACATGATCTCTCTTAAAATGAATGCTGTTCCTTGTGTGTGTGTCTGTAAAGAAGAAAAGTGAGATGCATTGGGGGAGTAGGGGGGTGGTGGGGTGGTGGGGTGTGTTTGTATTCGTAATCCTTTCCGATCTTTTTAGTTTTCTCTTACAGCACTTTGAAATCGCTTCTGTTTCAGAGGTAATACTCTAGAAGTAATTGTACATATTGCGTTTTTTTGAAGATCCCCTTTCATTTGCAAGGCTTTGTGCCAGGTTCTTAGCCTGTGTAAACTGGTGTGTCTCCATTGTTTCCAGTGTGAGCCTGGACCTTACTCAGATGTGCTTTAGAGAGATGGGCTTAGTGTGGTATAAGTAACTCAATAGCACAACCTTGCCAAAAAACAGAGGAGGCATATGATTTGTACTTTTAGTGTAAGGGAAGTGTTCTTCATACATTGCTGTTATTTTTTATTCCTTGTTTTGTATCAGTCTTGTGCTAACGACTGCAGCAGAATTGCTCCTGATTTACATCATGCATGTGGGAGGGGAAACAAACCCTATTTCTTCAAAAATATCTCTTTGCCAGTTATGAGGATTATAATAACTGTATTTACTATTCTGTAGAATTACTGGGAGGCTATAAAAATTGAAGTAAAGTGTGAATGGCCACCATAATCTGCAGAGAAATGCATAAAAAGTCTTTCAGGAAAAGAGTCGTGTTTTATAAAAGACCTATCAGATGATATAACAACTTCCAAAAATTACTTAAATGCCTAGTTTTTTCTGCTGTACTTACCTGTTTTATACTGATATTCTACTGTCTTTTTTGCATCTTTCAGGTGCTGATAAATGGCTGTATGACAAAATGCTGTCATTTTAATTTATTTTCATTTAAAAATAGAAGTCTTTCTCTATATTCAAGAAGTAATCTAGTAGATATTATGTCCTGGCTCTGACCAAGACAGGGTTAATTTTTTTGCAGTAGCTTGGAGGGGACATGGCGAGGACATAGGGGCTATTCTGTACTACCTCACATCATTGCCAGGGGTGGAGCCCATCCTCCCATATGTTTCAGGGAGGATGGGCTTCTTCCGTTTGGGGTAGTATGGCACCAGTCCCAAGCTGGAGAGAGCGGTGGGGTGGCCCCGGTTCCAAGCCAGAGGCTTGAAATGCAGGGCTGCATGGCTGTGTTCTGGTAGGGCTGGGGTGAGCATTTTGCATGTGAATCACTCTCTCTTTAGCACGCTTTTATTATGAATACTGTTGCTGTTACTGTTCCTTTTCTTATCTCATTGCTGTTTCCAGTAAATTGTTCTCATCTCAACCCACGATCTTTCCCTTTTGTGCCTCTAATTCTCCTCTCCCAGCACCTGTAGGGGGAAGAGAGAGGGGGAGAAGGAGCAAGCAAGTGGCAGCATGGTTTGGGGAGTCTCAATGGGAGAACCAAATTGTGGAGTATAATTCCTAAACCATGACATGTGAACTTAAAGCTCAGATGCTTCCCATGATCTCAGTGGTGGTAGTGTTCGGTTTATATACGTAGAAGTTATGACCACATGCAGTTTTAGACCTTTTTCGAATATCTTAGAGGTCATAAATATGAAACATATGCAGCAAAACTGCATCCCTGGACATTAGTGTCATTAAGTGAGATTTATTTTACTTTGCATCCACTTATGGAGAGGTGAAAGAGATATTAGTGTTTAAGGACAATATTTAGATTAAATCTTGCTAAATCCAATCACTTGTGCTAACTTGTAGAATTTCAGAAGTACTAGTGATTTATTCGGCTTGAGGAAAAACTTTAAAAAGGAAACAGATGGGCACATATTTTAAAAAAAGTTGCTTATATTAGTCATGTTCTGGTCATGTCGGAGAAGGGCCTGGGACCAGCTCAGGCTCAGCCTTTGGATTAACCTTTAGATATTACCTGAGAAAGAAATATCTTATTCAATACAGCTGGCAACACCTTTTATAACATGCATGTACTATGTAGATTCTCTTCTGTATGAGATGGGAAGTAAAAAAACCAAATTCCTGGAGACATGTTCATAAACAAGATTTGCTTCTTGTTCTAAAGAGGAGTGCATTGTTCAGTGTCCTCAAAGCACAGTTTCTTGATTCTTTAGAACTTTTTTCTTCTCTAACTTTTTCCTTCTTTATCCCAGCAACATATAAACAAACAGCCTAGGCAAAAGTGAAGAGAAAAACAGTTATTGCATTACTGTAAGTAAAATATCCTTTCTGTGATGTTAACCCATTAGGTGCATTAACTGCAAGATTTGTTTGTAATTTTCAGTGCTGTTTGTCAGGGGATTTTGACATAAAATGGCAATAATACGAGTTTTCAGTTATGTTTTAATCCATAAAAGTGGAGGTTAGACTGACACCTTTTAGTTTTTTGTAATAAACACTTTTAAATGTTGAATTTAGTAATCCTAAGGACAGTCTGTAGTTAGTCTTCTATCATTTAATAATAACTTCGTTTGTAAATGGGAATCTATATCATTATGTATAATACAGAATTCTGGAAAAAATCATTGAGATGGAAGTGTAGGTGGCACAAGTGCAGGAAAAGCTGTTAGTGGCTTTCAGGGTTTCATTGACCCCCTTCAGGTGGATTCTGCTTCTGAAAACCAAGGAAATTTTGTGTAAGGAGAACTGCATTTTGTCCCACCACCCCTCCTTGATCTTTCACTGTTTTGCTCTTCCTGACTGAAGCATTGTCATATGCCATTGCCAAAGGTGTCTGAGCAAAGAACACTGAAGTGTACGTATATCATTTTGTGCATAAATATGTCATTAAGATTATTAGGAGCTATGTATACATTAGGAAATATATCATAAGGACATATGGATCTTTTGGATTACAGCCAAAATTCTTACTGGTGCCACTAGAAGTCTGANAATCATTGAGATGGAAGTGTAGGTGGCACAAGTGCAGGAAAAGCTGTTAGTGGCTTTCAGGGTTTCATTGACCCCCTTCAGGTGGATTCTGCTTCTGAAAACCAAGGAAATTTTGTGTAAGGAGAACTGCATTTTGTCCCACCACCCCTCCTTGATCTTTCACTGTTTTGCTCTTCCTGACTGAAGCATTGTCATATGCCATTGCCAAAGGTGTCTGAGCAAAGAACACTGAAGTGTACGTATATCATTTTGTGCATAAATATGTCATTAAGATTATTAGGAGCTATGTATACATTAGGAAATATATCATAAGGACATATGGATCTTTTGGATTACAGCCAAAATTCTTACTGGTGCCACTAGAAGTCTGAGACACTGGCTGAGTCTGTACTAGAAAATTAAACCAGCTGGCAGAGATTGTGCTTATGCTATTGCAGACAGACACCATGCCATAAAACACTCCAAGATGAAAATGTTTGGAAAATAAAACAAATTCAAAAAATATTAAATTCTAGAAGGGGTAAATTGGCAATGAATTGCAGCAAGATTTAGCTGTGTGAATCCAATTGGTGTTAATAAATGTCACACAGTGAAAACTTCCATGCTGCTTTGAAAATGTGTTTCTGAGAAGCTACCTTTGCAGAATAATGTTGTTTCAACATTTACAATAAGTAGAAGTTTTTGGGACCTAGAAGTATACAGATAAACAGACACAAAGAACTCTAAATACAGAGATAGTGAATGAGATTTTCAAAGTATTGAAGAGACTGTTGATAGAAAGCCTGTGACTAAGTCCCTCCATGGTTTTGACAGTCTCATTTTGTGTGTTTATCCTTGGGCTCCTCTGCACTGTGTTCATTCTGTAGGTCCTGATATAGAGGTATGTGGTTTATCCAGTTATTGCTAGTGTAAAATAGGCTGTTCCCTATTTAACCTGTTGCTTTCCAAATAATTAAAGTGTCAGCAGGCCACACTGGAAAATGATTCCAGTGGAAACACAACTTTCATGTACTAGTGTTTTGACTAGTGATTGTTTGGGAAGCTTAGTTGGTCATTTTAATAGCCTAATCCCTTTCAATATTCAGAAGATTTATATTTATGATTGCCATTAACATTAATTATATTGATGTATGTAAATTCTTACATTTGGAGATGAGACTGTATCCATTAAAATAAATGATAATATTTCATCATTTTTTACTGGACGTCATGGAATTTCAGCAGCTATGTGGGGAAGTGATATATATGTATCATGCATAGATTTTCATCTCATTTTTAAATACTTTATAGAGCTGGACACTCTAACTTTACGACTTTGACTCTATGCTTGTATGTTAGAACTGACAGATACCAGTTATTCATTTAACAGCTCAGGGATTCAAGGGGACTGATAAATTTGGGAAAGTAAAATCTTTGAACCAGTAAATTGCTGCAGTTTTTATGCTGATAAAAGAATCACCAGCCCGTTGATCTGGAGATGAAGCATCTGTCCACTGATAAAAGAGGAGGAAGTTGAGGGAGTGCCTGTTGTACTAGCAAGGATGGAGAAAGCTTGGGATTTTAGCCACAAACAATGCCCTGGTTGCAGGATGTTGCACTTTCTGTTATAGCAGCTGAGGTGGGAATGGTGTTTTCCTCTGATAACTGAAATGACATTCCCCAAACATGTAACCATTGCTGGTAGCTATACCTAAGAGGCTGATATGCTTGTGATGTGGGTGTATAGTTGCATTTAACCTTAACATTGGAAATAATACACTGCATCCAGTAGAACTACTTGAGTTAAATATTCACAATCCAAAAACCATATGATACTATATGCTTTTTAGGATCTCTCTCATCAGGGGCAAGAGAGTAAAAACCAACACTGTTTTCCACTTCGTGTTTTTGTTTTCTTTTTCAAATTTATTGGGAGTTATCTGTTAGTAAAATACACTTTCTGAGCTCGTCAACACTGTAGGATTTAACCTCTCCATGCACCAGAAATTCAGCTTCAGAAGTGAAATCCCCTCCTGCTGAAACTGCATGTAAGACTTCTTTCTGTTCACTGTTCCAAAGTTAGAAATTCAAAACTTGAGAAACCATGACCTTCCAGAGCCCTCTGAAATTTCTGAACTGGGTGAATTTCTGAAAGGAATCATGTAACTCTTGCTTAGTTTTAGGCTCTATCCACCACAGCATGCTATTTTTCTACAGTTCCTGGCTGCTCTATGACTGATGATTAATTGTCATATAAACATTTGATTAATATATTTATAGTGATGAAGTGAAAGTTAAGATTTCAGTGATAATAATGACAATTAATACACTGAAAATTGTGAATAATATAGCTGTTCTTCCTATATATAAGATCAGTAAGCTTTGTAAATAGTTATTTTAAGAACATTCAGATATGCTGCTGCTCTGCTTCTATTTCAAGATATGCTACATTCTACCTAGACCCCATTCTTGGGACTAGGAAACAAATACTGTGGTTTGGAAAGTCCTTGGAATCCAGGGTAGTGTTGTTGGATCTAAACAGAATTTGGGTGGGACTTGCAGAACTTGAACACTTTGTAGGTTTACTTTTGGAGATCATATGGGATTGATTGCAATTGCAGTTGTTTCGGTGGCGTTTAAATCTTGCTAATTTTGTGAGGTTTGGAACTGAAATAAAAACTTGTAAGACTAGGTAATCTTAGCTGATGTTTTTCTGTATCTTACTTGCATCTTATAGGTACAATGAGGTCCTTTTAGTTTTAGGGCCAATCTGGTAAATTGACAAATAAGTAATAAAATCACAATTCCTTAATTTTTCAGGTAAAAGTGTTGCATTTTGGCCCTGCTATGATAAACAAATTAATTTTCGCATAAATAAATGAATTTAATTGATTAGATGACCAAAGAGAGAGTCAAACCAGTCTCACCAATCACTGGCCCTGCTATTGTACAAGAAAAGTGAATGGAGGTTTTCTCCTTCACTTGATTAGAACTGGAGTAAATGAATTCATTCCATACTTTCTAAGATTATCACTTCTTTTATGTGCTCAGTGAAGTGGAGAGGCAAAGGACCCAGGATGCAACACAGAGGAAATTCTGATAGAATACTAGAAAAACAATCATGGTGAGATTATTGGATCATGTTTTTGAAAGAAGTTTTGGAAACTCCACCCTTGAATAAATTCAAATTGAGCTAAACATAGCTCTCAAAAACCTGATCTAACTGAAGTTCATCTGATGTCAAATTTGACCCTGCTATAAATAAAGGTTTTACTAGACAACATCTAAAGACTCCTTGCAACTTAGGTTATCCTGTGATTATATGATCTTACCAGAGCATAAGGAATAAGGGTCTTCAATTTTTTATTAGGAGGGCATTTAAAATGCACAGTAATTTGAATTATTTTGAAATAATTCATTTCTTAATTTGTTGTGTTTATAATGCAGTGGAAATAGGCTTGATATGGCACTAACAATTCTAGTATTCAGTTGTATCTCTTGGTGTTAAACTTCAGTGTTTAAGTAAATGAGAAGTACCTGTGATGGCCTTTGAGAGTTATTATTTCATAAGTTACAGTTCTGTGATACAATGTAGTATATCAGATCTTTCAAACTCATTAATATTGAAGCAAAAGATATTTCATTCAGTCAGTCTTGTAATTAATTGCTAAGCAGTCATTTTGGGGCAAAAATCCTGTTATTTCTGTCTGTAAAGGCAAATAAGCTGCACATTTTTGGTTCTAGATAACTAATATAAAGAGGCAGTAATAGGTGACTGTGTGGTTCAGGAAAGTGATAATATGATGGAGTTTTTTACCTATAGGTTCACATTTTGAAATTCACTGCAGGTTAGATGAGGGCAAATGTCATTATGAAATGTTTATATTAAATGATACTGGTCTTGCTATAGCGTCAGTATAAAAATGTCATCTTTATATAGAAATTGGTCCTAATTTCCACCTTTTGTGTTATACAAGAAGGGTGAAGGTTGGTACTGTGAAGACCAAAGTGATTTTTTTGCTAAAGTTTCCTGCAGGTCAGCTTATCAGGGGTGCAAGCAGGATAATGCAATGAAGTTTGCACCACTGCCTTAGCTCATACTGGACATGATATCTTTGTAAGCTTTATAACTGAGATTAAATAAAAAAGAAAAATAATGTTAATTGCATTGTTTTCGTGTGAATTCAATCTTTTTCATTGGTCAGAAAGAAAAACATTTGTTATTGCTTTTTATTTAGTACAATTTGTCTTGAAAATTCAGGCAGTAGCAAAGGGAAGGTGTCTCACTTTGAATCTTGAAGCAGCTCAGTTTTGTCCAAGATGAAACAGTTTTCTCCATCTCTCATGAGCAGTTAATGCATACCTTCCTAAAGGGTATGCCAGCGGGTTTTGGATCAGACACTCCTACGCTGAGTGAGGCTTGCAATTCCTTGACACAGCTGTGCCAGCAGGACTATGACAGGTTTTACATTGTCATGGGCTTTTTTTCTTCCATGTGTGACCAGTGAAATCTTTGTAGTCTTGCTATGGATCTGTGCCTTTGGCAAGTCTGTAAAGGACAGTGGTAAGCGGGATTATCACTGTACTCTGATCTCAGGAACATACAGAGTGCTTAAGACCCTGGTAATGAAACGGTAGTAAAAGATTTTATTTTAGACCTTTAACTTTTTACTATACTTCCTTATCATCTTGTCTTTCTTCAAACACAGCCCTATCTTGCATATAATCTCAACTCAGATGGATTTTTTAATGCCGTGGTGATTTGGGACTTGTTCTTACAAGTTGCTGAATGCCCTACAGCTCTCATTAAAGTTGCTGAAAGTCATTCTTTTACATATAGGCTCTTCATAATGGTAGGTTCAAGCAAAGGCAGCAGTGAATCCCTTCCACCTGGCGAATGCCAGTAGTACAGTAAAAGAAAAGGAAAAAGGAAAATTTTCTACTTAATACAACAGCCAGTTTCAGCCAGACAAATATCCCTTACAGAAATGACTGTCACAAAGAAATAAAATTCAAAGTTTTATGAAATGCAGAAGGAAGATAATTGTAAACCAATTATTTATGTTGAGAGGTAATCTTGAGTAATCACACTTGGTTATTCCACGATCTCTCCAAAGGAGGTTGATAGAAAGGTAGGGTTTTTTGGGGTTTTGTGTTTAATTTCATCAGTACAGGAGTTTTGGCTGAGAGTAGGTATAAATATATATAAAGGGTATATGCTTGACAATGAGCCAAATGGGATTCCCTGAGGAGGGTCTTGACACACACCGAAGAAACTACAGATATAGCAAAGTAGAATAATACTTAGGAGATGAAGCATGAGCAGAAAAATCCTGAAATGCTTTCATAGTTCAGGTGATTATGTGGGAGCATGGGATGAAAAGTATAGAAAGGTGCATTTAGATGAGTGTAAAAAAAGTGGGATGTGGAAGCCCTCTTCATCAGAGAGATGAAAGTTGCCTCTGTGTGTGGGAGGAATTCCTGCCTAAGGTTTCACTGAAAATAAGATCTTAAGAAAAAGATTTTTATTTATCTTTTCTAATGTACTGCTGCTGCTGCTAAGCCAGTTTCTCACTATTCTGTTGTAAAGTTACTGTGTTAGTGCCAGACCCTGGGAATAAAAAATGCCACAGGAGAAAAACCATATGATGATGATATTTTCTAGGGAGATTGGAATGACGGGCATGTTTCTCATCTAGCTCTAGTTTTTGCCTTTGGTTGAGCCTTGAAGAGCCTTTAATACTCTGTGTTGTTCTGGAAATGCTGCAACTTCACTGCCCTGTCGGCAGTTCCTGGAATCTCCTGTGAGCAACGTGCTCCTGGAGCTTAGGAGCGTGCAAGTGAAGCTCAGCACAAACCACAGTGGAAATGAGTAGACATGTAAATCCATATCAGCTGATATTGTGCATACCTAGAAAACAAAACAAAACAAAAAACAACAACAAAAAAACCCCCAACCTCCCAGTTAAGTGCAGCTTCTTAGCTGGATTGAAAAGAGCTCATGTCTAAATGCATCTTGGAAAGAAAATTCTGTTAAAATGCAGTGCATAGAGAAACATTCTTCTGGAAGTTTAGTCTCCACAATCAACGAATAAAAAGCTGGAGAATTCTAAAGATGGAAACTGTAGTGCATTATAATACAGGAATAACATCACAAGAATAGTTTTGCCTCTGCTGGTGAGCTGTTTATTTTTCCTGCTAAAAGGTTACTTTATCTTTCAGAGTAAGCAGGGTGTTTAATTTCTCTAATATGTATTTGTTTCATGAATTAAATAGACATCGCCATTGTTAGCGTGTTTATATTTTAACTGGAACAGAAGCCTTGCTGCTCCTACTGATTGAATAGTTTGCATCATAGAAACCTGAAAAGCCTCTCTGTCCTGTAATGCAGACGGAGCTACTCAGAGTACTGAAGATAGATGGTCTTGCCATGAACATCCTCTGACCTCCTGAAGATTCTTTAATCAGACTATAGTCAGTGAGCTGTACATTTGTAAAATACCTGTTTTAGTGTACCTACCAACATGGGCATTCAGGAAGCCTAAAAAATGCCCAGATTTGGAAGACATTTACCTCAATTACCTACGTTTCCCATTCTTATGTTGGTTAGTCACAGATTTGTTCTCAGCCTCATCCTTCTGATAAGCCATTTCTGTTCACGTCAACAGGAAACTCTTGGCTCCAGTGCCTAGCTGTGAAATGATGCACTAGTTCCATTTTCATGTGCATTTTTTTTTTTCCTGGAGCCAGATGATTTGCTCCCAACTCTCCTCTGAGTTATTTCAGAACAACTTCCAAATTCTGATCTTCATCTGTTTATCATAGTAAGATTCAGACCCTGTTCCCAAACCAGTCAAGACTGTTAAAATTCACTTGTGGCTGTAAATAGGCTCTGTACGTTGTTCTTACCCCGGTGATTTGCAACTATACAGCATAAGTTTTGTTCAGTTGTATACTTGCCACAGTTATTTGTAGTTCTTCATGTGATGTTGGTTGCACAGTATTATGGAAAGGTCTGATTAGTTTAGAAAAGAAGGAAATATGAACAAGTGGTAACAGATAGATGAACTAGTAGTGTCATTTACTGTAATGCAGTTATTAGAGCACTTGCAGTGGGAGTGTTAGGATGGACTGAAAAAATGCTTCCAAGCCTGGATTTACAGTGAAAAATTAGACATATGAATGGCAGTAGCCTATATCCAAACTTCATTCAAATGTCAGAAATTAGTTTAAGTACATTGAAATATATTAGGTGCCATGAGTGGCTTTAAGTTGCATATTACTAATGTATAATTTAGTCATAGTGGTTTGATGAAAGCCAAAGCTGACTGAGTTGTGCCAGACGTAACCACAAAGTGCCAAAGTTTATTTAAATTAGATTAAATTATGAAGCCCATCATATCTCTGTTTTTTTCCATGAGTTAGACGTCATGAAGATAAGTGTGTTTACATTTTAATTGTAACCAGTTACATTTGTTAACCTGTACAACTGTAATCAGTTGAATGCACTGATGACTCTTTCAAAGTGTAGCCTGTGCAGCTGAGATGTGGTGTGCTTCCTTGCTCAGTGGTAATGCAGGGTGTGAAGCAGCCCTCACCAGGATGATTTTGACACCCGTCACATAGGTACATGAACCTTATTGCTTGTTCTGTTGTGGGACAGGTACTAAATCTGTATCCACCCTGATCTACTGAAATTTTCTAAGCACCCTGCATTTTTAAAAGAAGTGTAATGCATGGTGGTTGGAGAGCAATACTGCCTGTAACCTCTTCTGGTCACATTTAACAAGCCTGGATCATCTCGGGGTGGGGGAGAAGGGGATGTCAAATAATTTCATTGCAATTTTTGTATCCATGAAGGGTTCCAGGTTTCAGTGTTTAAGTCAGTATGTGATACTCACTTGCACTGAAAGCTGAGGGACTGTTTCTGCAGTGCCTTGTGGCCAAAAGAGTGTCCAGGTTAACCTGAGATCTCACCAAGCAACTGATATTCTGGTATATTCTTAGTTTTCTCTGAGATTTCTAGGCTGGACTGTACTTGGTCCACATGCCAGTCATGCTGGAGGGCTTCACTACTGCTGGGGTTTCACTGTGTGTATTCATCTGTTGAGAAGCTGAAGTAAATAATGCCCCCAGTTCAGGGCTGTGTTTGCCCTTTTAAAGATCATTTGAAGCACACTGCAGCTGAGGTTGGCTCTGGATTAGGATGTGTGTCTGAGATACAACCTGCCTCAAGCACTTACAAACCAAAACAGTCAGAAAAAGAAGTGTGCAAATGTTTTGCTTTACGCTCTACAGGCTGGTTTTATGCTTGGTGATTCTTCATGTTTCTCCATACAGTTACGATAATTCCTTTTTTTTTTATTGGCCACATGTGACTGTGAACATATTAACACTTAGATGGGCAAGTTCACTGTATTTGAGTGAGCTCATAGTTTGGAGAACACATTGCTTTTTAATTGTGTACTGTTTGCAAAGTGATTTAGGAGTGCTATAATATATTGCAAAGACAAAATCTCTCTGTTTTAGGAGGAACGTAGTAAGTATGGATTATCTTCTGGAAAGATTATTTTCAGGAGCTGACAGATTTGAGTTGATCCCTGCACAATTAGCTCTCTGCAGAATGAGACTTGCAAATACCTGCATCTGCACTGACTGCATGCTTCTTTGGGGATTCCCCATTGTATCGTCAATAACTGACAAGAGTCAGTCTCTTAAGGACATTCTGGAGAACAAGAAAATAATCAAGTATCCCCAAAATACTGGAACTGACTATCTGTATACAGGGAAGGGACAGTTTTAAGTCAGCGAGGAGTTTTGTTTCTGCTGATGAAAGCACTGTTCAATTTATACTAAAAGGACCATGAGTTCATGGTTTTCTTATTATGGTACTTTGTTAACTCATTTGCTCAATCCAATTTTTGTTGACTGGAACTGGCTAAAAAATTACAGGATATTCACTGCAATAGGAAGAAGAAATCCAAATCTCCTGGGTGGCAAACCTTAATTGTAGTATTTTCTCTGAATGTCGAATGCACATGGAATCCCAGCTATCTAGGCAGAAAAGTAATTTCCAAGGTAGCCCATTCACATTCAATTCTCCTCCCCTAAAAGTGAAGCAATAAATTATGCTGGTGTTTAAGGGGTAATCTCTGTGACTTTAAAGAACATAAACTATCAGAGGCACACTAGTCTGACTGCGCTAAATGCTGAGCACCTCCTCTATCCAAGTGAGTAACCTCATCTCCCACAGAGAACAGCAGGAGCTACAGATACTGGCATCCTCACTCGGTGGCATCACTACTCAGAGGGGTCGAGCTGTAACTGAGGCAGCTGTGCTACTGACTGGGCTTGGTAAGTGCAAGCACGATTAGAGGGTGCCATTAGATGAAGTCACCAAACCATTAGGAAGCCTGCAAAAATGAGTACCCTCTTCTAATCTGAAAAGTGTTGTGGTTGAGAATATACCCATTGGACATCCTCAAGGGAAGATTTCTTTCACACGTACTGACTCTATCAGTGTTCCAACCGGCATTTCACCAGCATGAGACTTAGCCTTGTAGCATTTCACAGATCCCTACATCATGCTGAGTAGTGCTGGTCATCTATTATTAATATGCTCACATTTTTTGCTAGACTAAAAGTATATTATTTTCTTATTAAATCTTCCAATAGTTAAGGATGCTTTTAAGGTCTGTTCTGCTCTCAGTCTATTAGTTGGGAACAAAAGCTTTTCAAATGTCAGAAGTTAATATGTGCTGATATCTGAATAAGCAAGAAAAAACATCAGATTTTGAGGCCATTTTCTTATATAATGATGTCTTTAAGCCTCATATATTGTTTTTATAAAATATTTCCCTTTTTCCTATGTGAGTGCATATTCATATTCCAGTTTTGCATTAGAAATATTGTCTGCATGACAATGCGAGACTTTCTCCTATAATGGTTATTATTTGGCATACATAAAGAATTCAAAGAACGCTCAAGTTAGAGAAGTAGTATTGTGTTTGCTTACACAAGATGATGAAGGCAGTCACATGTTTATGCTGCTTAGAGATGGCTGGAGGGAAGTCAGTGTGCACCTAGGAACTGTGAAGTTAGTTAGCATGGTGTGGTGCTTTGGTTAATGAACCTGTGGAGAATATCATAGCTCAGGCACAGTACAGTGCTAGTGCATCCCAAAGGCTCCTGGACAGAAACTGGTCTGTACCTGGGTGAGCTGGAGCATAGGCAAAGCAGTCGGGCCTGCTCTGAAAAGGTACATATGCCAACTAGTATAAAAAGAGGGGAGCTATCAAAATGTGTGGACACACATTCTTTGAAATGCTTAGGCTGTTGTGAAGAGAGACACTGGGAGAGCTGATGAGGTCCACCAGTTTCTGCTTTATTGGATTCTGGCGTACTGCTTTGATGGGAACCTGACTTGTTAATCCCAGTCAGCTTTATGTCTTGTGTTGGTTTTTCTTGGGCAGCAGAATGGAATGGGCCATGTTAATCCATAATGCTGTTGTAATGAGGTTTGAGGATGAGGTGAAAGGTAAGCGTGAAGCAGAGAAGTACACCAGGAGAACCTCAGTGCTGCATTAACCTGCTGCTGATGGCCAGGGTCTTCTGGAATGGTTTCGCCTTTGTTCCCTCATAACTGAGGCTCAGCACAAGGGCAGATTCTCAGAACTGGGTTGAAAATTGCATCATACTTTCTAGAGTTCCCCTGCAAATCTCTTGCTATTTTGATTTCTGGAGTTCTGTGTCCTAAAACTGTACACAGGAGCCAGTGTAGAATAAACTTTCCCCTAATTATTTAGCTGATGTGGGCCTAATTTTAAGTACACCATTTTTATTCTGTTAATTTCCAGATTAATTTTTACCTTAATAATCCTAACACAGTATAATTAATATATCCTAACACAGGCATTGAATTTTACCAATAACCCCTCCTGCTAAGTTAATCTATTTGTTTCTGCCCTCCTTGCAAGTTATTTTTAATCTTTAAGGAACTTTGAGCTATTTCTCACAGTTATGCTCAAAAGTGAGTTTGTAGCCTTTTGCTGCCATTGGTGCTAGTAGACCTTGCTTGAGGCCATAGAGAAGTTGGGACAAAGCCAGGGAAAAAACTCAGGCTCATGTCTTAAGCACTAGATAACCATTCATCTTTTATAAGCCTTTCTTGTCTGATGCTTTCAAATTCTCTGAAAAGATGGCCCGGAAATTGAAGTGATCATGTTTTTTCATAGCACAAATATAGATTTTTCCTTGGGAAATTTTGGACATGTCATGCTGGTCTGTTTACAAGCCGTGAGGTGTGTGGTGATGGTAAAAATGAGGTCAGTATCCCTTGCTTTTTATATTATGAGATCATTCAAAGCTCACTTTCTCTGTCTCTCTAGCCTCTGTAAATCCATTAACATCACTGGAGGTTTGGTCATTTATACTTGCTGAATATCAGTTTTAAAAGATGATTGAATACTTGATGTTAAGTGTTCTTCACATATTTGAAAAAATTGCTTTGATATTGAATCAAAAATGATGGGTATTTCTTACCTTCATATTTCAATAAAATAGTTTTTAGAGTTTGAGATTATAATTGGTGTCACTGGTAGTTTCTCATGCCATCACCATGTCTCCTTTAGGGGATTTGTGTCTCTATCGGCTCTGTCTTCATTCATCCTTGTCCTATTTTGGAAAATGTAAAGGTCCTCACAGTTTTTAGCAGAAGGCTATTGTTACAGGGAAGACTCAGATAGTCTGTAACTTCTGACCTTTCCAGAACATGTTTTTATATCTCCTTTGAAGGAGCATGGAGGGAGGATGATGAGGAAGTTGAAAATATGGCCAGCATACACACAGGAAATATTATTGCCACTTTTTATATTGAAGGAAAAAAAACCCCCAAAAATGATGGGATCCAAAACCTATTGGAAATTAGTGAAACGTGTTCACACTGATTTCAGGTTTTGTATTCAGTCATGCACAGTTTTCTTCAATGCTTTTTTTGTGTTTTCCTTTCTTTCTTTTTTTTTTTTTTTTTTTTTATATGTTTAACTGTGCTTTTTTAGATGATTAACTGTGCTTTATTAGAGTTGCTGCAAGAGGCAAAATTCAGGCTTCCCCCACTGCGGTTTATTGAAAATCTTAATCATAACATTGCATTAACAGAATTCTTAACATTTAGCACTTTTACTTGACAGGGTGGAAACTTTATTGTGCCTGGAATTGTTGTCGAAAGACCTTTCCAGGGCTGTCAGGACAGACATATTACTTATGCTGTTGTTCACCTTTCAGAAGAAAGAGTTGTGAGCAAAACCTGTAACTCAGGGCTGGAACCAATGCATTTCATAGCATCATGCTAAAATAATGGTAGAAGGTAAGAAAACATAATAAATGGTAACCTTTCTGATAATGTAAGACAAGATTCTTGAAATAGATATGATTTAAGTTCTTATCTTGAGGGGTGGTAAGAACTAGGGCAGTGGGAATATCACAAAATCACAGAATTGTTTGGGTTGGAAGGGACCTCTGGAGAACATCTCCTCCAACCACCTACCTAGGATAGGTTACACAGGAACGCATCCAGATGGGTTTTGAATCCCTCCAGAGAGAGAGACTCCATGACCTTCCTGGGCAGCCTGTATCAACAAGAAAGGCGGACCCTTGTTTTAAAGATGTTTTCAGATACAAGTGCACTTTTTCATTTATGCAGGTGAAGAAAGCCTTGGCTTAGCTGTATTCCCCTTGAAAAATAAGAGAAATATTCTCACTGAATTTTGTGGGAAAAGGGTTATGATTCTGGTATGAATGGTGAATATTTTTCCCCATTTTCTTTCGCTGAGGAATTATTTTTGCATGCAAAGTATATATGCTATATGGGTTAAACACTGCTCCATCTTAACTTTTCTTTGAGAACAATACATTTCCCAGGGATTAGGGGTCCCTTTACAGGGGTGTTTGATTAAGAATGTATTGTTTGTACAGTTGATTCTGTCTGGAGGCAGATGATCTCTTGTGGCTGCTTTTGACCCTGATTTCAGAAATGGCTGAAAGGAAGAGTGCACAGGCTGAATTAAAACCCACAAAGGACTTGCAGCATACGTCAGATCTAAATATCATGTAACAAAACTTTGTAGTAATACATATTGCTTAGGGTTTTTCTAATTTGAAGGCTGCAGTCTTAGCACTATTGGCATAGCTTCATTACAGGAGCCTTTTGGTTTAGATGTGACATGTCAACAGGATTTCCTTTCTTCCTGTAGGCTATGACACCTCTTTAAATGTATAAACTAAGCTAAAAGAGCTCTCATCTATCCACTGATGCCACCCTGTCCCTATCAGGGGCTTTGCCATCCTGGAGCAGATAGCTGTGGTGTTAAAGTTTTCATGTGAGCTAACAGAAGTACAGGGCAGCTATGGCACCATTTTGTGATATAAACTGGATAGTACCTGCTTATGCAAAAGTGAGAAACATATTCAACTGCTAGCAATTCTAACATATGAATGGGAAAGTTGTCTGTACTACTACTGCATTGCAGAGTTTTGAGGCAGCTCTTTTTCCAATAAAAATAGTGTGTTAAATGGTACATTTTGAAGAGTGAGAATCTCATTAATGGCAAGCAGAAAATTGTGCACAACATTTGAGCACTGATTATCAGAAAGACCTTTTGTTAATTATTAATTAGGCCAAATATGTTGGTTTTATGCATGTATTTTGTTGCGTTAAAAAGTAGTTGTTAAGGGTATTAATAATGACAGAAAATAAACAGCTGAAAGATGGGAAGGAGGGCAATGGCAGGAGAAAAGAATACATGTCTGCTTTTGCATGTGAGGGTCTTGTTTCTGTTGCTGTATCATTGCAGCCTTACTCTTTTCAAGTATCATCTGACCTCTGATAAACATATTGATCCCTGGGGTACTCCTTGTTCCTCAGATTCTAAATAAAAAAAAGTAAGCCTGCTGGGGTAATCTTCTCTGCTTCTTTGTCTTTGATCTGGAGAGCTTGTAGTTTCTCACAAAGTTGATAAAAGGCCCATTTCCCCTGAATATCTGCTAGTGACTTGGAAATACATTTTCTCAGTCTTGAATTTTATGATAGTTTTCTTCCATATACATGTTCTTCTGTAGCTATTTACTGGATGTACAAGGGTTAGCATGCCTTAGACTGCCCAAAGCCCCTTACTAAGTGGATATTTTTCGTATTGAATCATATTTAACCGTATTTCATATTGAATCATTCCAGTCAACATGAGTCTGTGAAAGGCAGATGCTGCTGACCAACGTGATCTTCTTCTATGACAAGGTGACCCACGTAGTGGATGAAGGAAAACCTGTGGACATTTTTTCCTGGAGTTTAATAAAGCTTTTGACACCATTTCTCATAGTGTTCTCCTAGAGAGACTGACTGCTTGTGGCTTGGACACGTACATTTTTTACTGAGTAAAAGACTAGATGGCCAGGCCCAGGGAGTGGTGGTGCATGGAGTTAAATCCAGCTGGCAGCCAGGCACAAGTGGTGTTGCCCAGGGCTCAGTTTTGGCACCTGACTTGTTTAATATCTTTACCAACTGAGTGAGGCGATCAAGGGCACCCTCAGTCAGTTTGCAGATGACACCGAGTTTGTCAGGAGTGTTGATCTGCTGGAGGGTAACAAGGCTCTGCAGAGAGATCTAGGCAGGCTGCATTGACGGGACGTGGCCAATTTTATGAGATTCAACTAAGCAGAGAGGCCCAGTCCTGCTCTTGAGTCACAACAACCCCATCCAGTGCTACAGACTGGGGGCAGAGTGGCTGGAAAGCTGCTCAGTGGAAAAGGACCTGGGGTTGTTGGTCAACAGCCTGTAGAACATGAGCCAGTGTGTGCCCAGGTGGCCAAGAAGGCCCATGGAGTCTTGGTCTATATAAAGAATAGTGTGGCCAGCAGGACCAGGGCAGTGCTTTTCCCCTGGTACTCATCACTGCTGAGGCCACATCTCAAATCCTGTGTTCAGTTTTGGGCCCCTCACTACAAGAAAGACATTGAGGTGCTGGAGCATGTCCAGAGAAGGACAACAAAGCTGGAGCACAAGTCCTATGAGGAGCAGCTGAGGGAGCTGGGGCTCTTTAGCCTGGAGAAGGGGAGGCTCAGGGGGGACCTTATCACTCTCTTACAACTATTTGAAAGAGGGTTTTAGTGAGGTGGGGGTCGGTTTCTTCTCCCAACAAGTGATATTTGGCAAAATGTCTTCCTTTAATGGGGATTGTCAAGCATTGGAACAGGCTGCCCAGGGAAGTGGTTGAGTCACCATACCTGAATGTGTTTAAAAGACATATTGATGTGGCACATAGGGACATGGTTTAGTGGTGGCCTTGGCAGTTTTAGATGCTTGGACGTGATGATCTTAAAGAACTTTTCCAACCTAAATGATTTTATAATTCTATAAGAACTCAAGTTAGAGGAACCATCAAGACTGAAGCAAGCCATTACTGAGGCCTCAGGGAAGTATCAGTGTATCTTTGTTTATAAAAAACATCTAGTTTTTGAAATCTGGTTGAAATCTTGCTACTGCTTAAGTTTCCTTACAACTAGAAAATATGTCCCAGTGCCTTACACAGACATGGATTTACTTGGGAATGGTAGGGTAACCATCCTCTTCTCTCATAAAAAGTTTTTGGATTCATGATATGGAGATGCTGCTCATTCCCACTGCTGCTAGACCCAGTCCTAGTGCATTTTAATTCTCTTTTGCTTCTATGTAAGATAATTTCAATGTAAGATAACTATTTCAAGTTCTTTTCCCTATTAATGTGTGTATTTGGTATGTATGGCAGGATTTTGGTAGCAGGGAGGCCACAAGGGTGGCTTCAGTGAGAAGCTGCCGGAAGCTTCCCCTTTGGCCTTTAGAGCCAATTCCAGCTGGCTCCAAGACATATCTGCCCCTGGCCAAGGCTGTGTCTATCAGCCACAGTAGTAATGCCTCTGTAGTAACATATTTAAGA
Organism: Platysteira castanea; assembly: GCA_013397175.1. Classification (NCBI taxonomy): domain Eukaryota; kingdom Metazoa; phylum Chordata; class Aves; order Passeriformes; genus Platysteira; species Platysteira castanea. Next base: position 295,586 of record VYXC01007873.1, read on the forward strand.
AGGGGAAAAAGTTATTGGGCAGGAGTAATTGCATCCAGGAGTGAGGATATGTGAGAGAAAAAGCTCTGCTTCTCCTTATCCTACTTGGATTTGACTTGTAGTAAATTCAGTTAATTTCACCAAGTCAAGTCTGTTTTGTCCATGATTGTAATTGGTGAGTGAACAATGGAGTGGTTAATGTGGATATTATTAGTGCAAAAACCCACATTTTTGGAGAAAAAAAAGTGGTTCGAGTGGCAGTTTAGACTTTAAATAATCTTCAGTGTTATGCATTTTTTTTCTTTGTCCTCACCTTAAGCTGCTAAATAAATATTTTTGAAACCACACAATTAATATTGAATGTCTTCTCTTGGTGCCTTAGTGAATATCTGCTAGGAAATCCTCACAGAACTCTGTTCGAAAGTAATTTTCAGGAGAGAGATCTTCCCCTTGGCTGGAATTTAGCTGGGAATATTGCTGATAGTATACTATACTGTCATGAGGGGCAAACATGCCAAGACTTACAGATCTGCTGTAAATTCCTAAAGAAACGTCTTAGCACTTAGCATTTTCATAGTTTTTTTTCTCCTGGTGCCTCATCTTAATTTTTGAGGAGTCACACAGTTTACTCGGTTTGAAAACCATATTGTATCCAAAGCTTGGAAATATGCTGGAGGCTCTAGGATCTTTTTTCTGCACAGTGAGCATGGCATTTTGGTATTGCCTTCTTCTTGTTGGTGTTCTTTGAATGCTCAAAGCTTACTGGAGTTTCAAAATACGTTTCTAGTAAGGGTGTATTTTCAATTATCATCATTATTTCTTTGTTTTCAGGGTGTGTTCTGTTCTTTACAAACAATTAAAAAAGACCAGCATCTTGTTAATGACTTTAAAGTCAGCATATCACCCAGCATCCACTCCCTGTGGGCCTACAAAACAAACTGTGGTGCTGTTTCAAGGATTGTCACAAGCACCGGGTTAAATATACTTGGAACTATGGATTCTTTGGGAACAAAGGTTCATACCTGATTCTGTTGCTTTCCTGGTTGTTGACAAAATGACTTTGAAGTTGCTAAAGTAATAAATGAGTGCATGTGCTCTTCTTATCATCCCAGTAGTTCAGATCATTCTGTTCAGTCAGTGGAGTTCAAAGAGCCCAGTTTCAAATAACTGACAACTTACTACTTAAATCTTAATCTTGTAGTTAGAACAGCATCTGGCACTGAGAGACTGGAACAGTGGGGCACATCCATATAAAATTCATAATGTTTTCTACCCTCTGTAGGTTGGAGTCTATGAACTATATAAGCCTATAAGGTACACAAAATAATGATAGGTTCTATGTCAGCAAAGGTAAGGTGTAAAGATCAAATTTTATGGATTAATTTGAGAAGTGCCACCATTAATACATTACTTTAAAAAGAACTACACTATTTGTTACCTACTTCTAGCTATAAAATAAAATGTGTTCTCTGTGAGAGAGCTCAGTATTGACACCTAGTATTAATTAATACAGTAGAAAGTTCATTGTTCAGCCAGATGTTTCACAGCTAGAAAAGCAGCAGGACTTTTGGGAACTACTGGTAACAGATCTCTATATATTTGTCTTTTTAATCTTCTCTTTAATGTAAACTAAAACTATTGATGCTGTCGTCCTAGAGAGTGGAATATTACATATTCTTCTAGTACATAATGGTATTGTTTTACTTGAAAAAATCAGAACTAGTGAAGAAACAAAAGAAAAAGTTGGGGGTTTGAAATAGGCAAAAACCCTTTCAGTAGGAAATTTTTCACAGAGAGCATTGCCTTTATTCAGGGATACTACTGTGATGCCTCTCTGAGAGTTGACACCTGTTGACATTATTTTCAGTCTTCTCTGTGGATGTCTACATTAAGGTGACATACTTTTCTCTGTTAACACATGATATGAATCTCTCGCCTTAATGCATAATGACGGATGCAGTACAGGTGAAGAGCACCTAGGAGAAGGAAGACAAAGCTGCACAAAAATTTCCAAGAAGCATTAAACAGTACTGTCAAATTCATTTTGTTTGAATTATATGCAGACTATTTTAAACTGAAAAATCAAATTTTCACCTAATTTTAATTTATTTAAAAAAATTTTAATTTATTCAAAGGTCTGTCTGTGATACAACCAGTCTTTCAGAGACACTTGAGCCATGCCTGTAAAAAATATGGGCACATATACATGTGGATGAGGAAAATAGAAATATTTTAGAAGACTATCACTGAAGTGAAATAAATTAGTGTGTATGTGTGTGTGTTTGTGTGCAAACACAGTTTTTGATTGCTTCCTGCTGCCTACCTCCATGTGTACTTGACTCTTGGGAAGGAATTAATCCTTGAGAAGTTGTTCAGTCAATCCAAAAGAGCAATGGCACGAGGAATTTAAAGGGTCTGAACTTGTAGAAAGCCCACCTATTGTTTTTAAATGATTCTAACAGTTAATGGATTTTCATGGAATAGTTTTATTACTGTTGAATAAATGTTTTTGGATAAAAAGTCTTCCTCTGAAAGAAATGTGAGTTGCAGCTGCCGCTGGATTGATTGCTTTTAATTCTGAGTAGATTCAGCATTTGAAATAGGTGTATTTGGAAAAGATTCCTGTACTGAAGAACAGACTAGTATTTTTTTTTTATTTTATATAAATTGACAGGCACAAAATTCAAGAGATTCATATAGCTGACATTAAATATGTTCAAGAGTGTATCTAAGTTTGGGCTCTAGCCTATCAATAATTGTGCCTTACCAGTTTTATTTGGGCTTTTTTTTTTCATAAGTATAAACCCCTATTTTAACTGAAACGATTTGATAAGTAAATTGTGGATGTGTCATAAAGGACAAATTGAGAAACCACTTCATATTTAATGTATCAATCTTATAATAAATTGTCTGGAGACTAGCAACTGCAGGAAAATTACAGTAGGCACCAAAACAGCTGGAAACCACATTTTCAAATTTATAGATGGAAATAAAAAATAAGTAAGTGTTGGAATTCTATGTTGTGTGATATATGCTTATGTAGTCTTCCTTTTCTTTCTGCAAAGGAATTAATTTATAAGTGTATGAAAAAAGATACTTTCTTTATGTTTAAACTCATAAACTATTTTTCATACACCTCTTATTTCTTAATGTTTTCTTTAGGACTTACAAATACTTATTTTTAAGAGGTTTCATAGATTATCCTCTCCTATATGTGGCTCTCATTCTTTCTGTCTCCTATTAAATGTAATGTGAAGGTCAGACTGTCAGGTTGCAGCAACAGCAAGGGGATGTATTTGAGTCAATGCTGGATGTAGTTCCTTTTTTGATGTGAATGTGATTTGCTAGGTTTCATACATCCCATAAAATAACTCAGGACAGCTACATGCTAAAACAGATACCTTTTCTTCCTTCCATAAACCTTTGACTTGACTGTTCTCTCCACTGCCTTTCAGTAAATAGAAAATTTGTGCTAGCTGTTGCCCAGTAGATGTTCAGAAAGCGTGTTTAAATGTGGCAGAAACCCGTGAAAGTATTTTCAGGGATCAGTTGGCTGCAGGTGCTGTCTGTGCTGAGATGGAAATGATTTCTCTGAGGTTTTGTTCCTTCTGGGGTCAGGTCCAGCAATTATTTTGCCACGGGGGAAATGCCTGTACCTACTAGTAAGGTACAGATTTGAGATATGTGATGGCAGTAGCTTCCCTCTTCTCATGAAATCTATCTTGACCAAATCTTCCTGAGTCTTTTTTTCCCCTCACCTTGCCAGGTAGTCCAGTGTTTCCCCATTATTATTTTTTTTTAATTTTTTTTTTTTGTTTTTAAATCAAAGGATTGTATCTCCTTTCTGAAGAGGCTTGAAAATGGACAATGTTACCACAACTGTCGTGTTTCAAAATAACACTGAATACCCTATAAAAAGAGAAAACCCTTTCCCCTAGTTTTGCTTGTTTGTATACTTATGTGTAGAGGATCATGTGTATAAAATTAAGAAAAAAATATTCCTAATTATTTTGAAAACCATCTTCTGTTGCCTTTGGAACCACCAGGTGTGCAATTGATACCATGATTCTAACAGAGCAAAGGTGTTCATGTTGTAAATAATGATGAAGTTTATTAACAATAGAAATGTCACAACATAGTTTATTTTAGCTATACACTGTATTTTAGTGAAGTTTCCAGAGCAGCCAGGTGTGAGAGAAATGCAATATTAGAAGATTATAAACTAGGAACTATGAATAAGGTCAAAACAAAAGCTGGAAATAGTATGCTGAGTACATTTATGAGGCTGAAACTACTCATAAAATTGCAGATGAATTGTGTTCTCCTTGCTTTATGTGGAGCAGATTCCCAGCATGAATTATCATTTGTGGAAATTGTGGAAGGCTAAGGTGTAAAAATGCACCATATATCCTTTTTAGTGAGACAAAATTAGAATGAACTGTGTGTGACTTGGTCAAACGTAAGGACAGCATAGAGACAAAGTACGTGGATTGGCTCTAGAGACCCAATTTCTTTGTAACTAGCTGTCTTTAAAGCAGATTACAAAACCTGTTGGTTTATACATTGCTCTTTCTTCTGGTTTGGTTAAGGACATACACACTATTTTTTGAACTATTTTTTTAGTGCTGTTATTCAGGAACTATTCTTCAGGAACATTTAGGATAGGTATAAAACTCCGAGAAAGGTTTATTCATGACTACTCTGTTAGTTCAGATATTGCTTCTTTTGTACCTCCTGGAAGACAAGCACACAAGTCACTTGAGCTGTAGAATGGAGAAAGAAGGTGTTGCATGTTGTACTTTGATAATCAGCTTCAAAGTAATAAAGCCAGAAGGATTCAGAAATGTAATAATTAAATCTAATAGGAAGAGATTCACTGCAGTGGATAAACAGTGGAACACATCGGAAGAGCTGAGGGCTATAATCACATCTTGTAATGTTTTTCAGTGTGTGAATTCAGTCTTCGCTGGTTGGTGTTACCTCTGATCTACAGCTGTGGCAAGGAACCAGTGCTGTGTCTGTGTACATGGAGATCCAACCATGGCCAAATTTTGCTCACTTGCGAAAGAATTTTAATGAGTAGTCTTTATCTGACAAGTGCTATCTTTTTGTACAAATTACATTAATATGCACTTACCATTAGCATATTAATTATTAGAGTCCCGTTCCACTGTTGCAATCAAGTTGTTTAAGACTGAAAGTTGTGCATACAGTCCCAGGTAGTGCTAAGAAGGAACTCATGTTCTTGCTTTTGCTGCAAGTCTTCTTTGAAAATATTTAAAAGACTGAAAATCAAAAGCTGATTTTTCATGTTTTTTAATTTAACTCAAGACAGCAGAGCTAGCAGCTGGCAATCATTTTTATATTGTACTATAGTTCTTTTTGAGCAAAAGTACTGCATCTAATGAAAATGTCATGATGTTGTATGAATTACTTCATAAACACGTTTTTTCATGAGCAATAGCAATTGTAGTTGTATTTCTTACCAAAATTGATTTTAGTCAAGTGAATAAGATAAATACGCTCTTTTCTCTTTAGTTCCTTATTCTTTTCTGCCAAATATACACATTTATTAACTTTATGGTTCATACCATTACTTGCTGTCATGTAGGTATTGGCTAGCATGTGCAGAACTTTGTGTTTATTTCTTCTTGTTAGTTTGTAGTGTGTAATATACAATTATATGGTTACTCTCTGTATGACATACTTTGCTGACTCACTGTAGTTTTCATGTCCCAAGTGTTGGTGGGATATACTTTTTAGGGGAGTTAAATTTTAACTGCCTTACCATGAAGTGGTGGGTGTTTGAAGATTTGAGTGCATTGGATAGAGATGTTCATACAACCACCATGAATATAGTCCTCTGTTATTCTGCACAGATTCCTGCCTGGAGGAGTCTCTCCACAACTGGTCTCATCCTGTTGTACTAATGGAGAAGTGGTCTCTTGAGCTGATCACTTCCCTACAGCCTAGTACGGCATATGGATTTGGATATGGGGATGCAAAGTGATCACAGGGCATAAACATCCTTCACACTGGTCTACTGGAAAACTTTTGGAAAGTCAATATGTGAGTGGGTTATAGACTGGCAGGGCAAAGTTTCGACTCTGGAATGTATTGCTGAACTCACAGGCTGCTGAAATTTGAAATGTTTTGGGGTGAACATCCAATCACTGACTAAATACAAATTGTCATTCAAGAGGGTGTGAAAAATACATAAAAGAAGATGGATAATAGGGATGTCTCTATGGATGAAAACTGTTATTTTTTTAGGCTGGTGTATGTTTACATGCCCTGAATCTTTTGTAGTTCTCCAATTGCAGCTTTTTATTGCTTCTTAGCAGCTAGTATGACTTTGGCAGAAAGTTGTTGATGATGCATGAGAGAAAGTGGTAGCCACTAGGGTGTTTTTTTCCTCTTCATTTTAACGCACTGCATATGGATATCTTCAGTATCCCATTTTATGTATTTTTACTATCAGTGCAAAGAAGTGGAACAAATGTGAGCAAGAACAGATTTCATTTGCTATTCCACTGCCATTATCCTGTTAGTGCTTTATTACTTACTGAAAACCTATCTTGGAGTAATGGTGTGGTGCTGCTTACGAGCAAAGATGTGATTAATGGCAAGGTTTTGATCTTTTTTCTTTTGTAATGGGGAAATGCTAACTTAGAGCAGAAGTTATGTCATTTACCTTACTCACTGAGAGTTTAATGTTAGCAGCATGGAAGATGCCTGCTGTTTGCAGTAGAGCTGATAACATTACTCATTAGATGTATTTTCTTCCAGTTGACGGAGGCAAATTCTGCACATACAGATCTGAGTTTCTATGTATGTATGCATTATTCAGGGTAAGTGGTTAACCAATTTATGTGAATCTATTTCAGGCTCTTGTCTGTTTGGAAACCACTCATGGTGATTTTTCCAGGTATCAGAACTACATGATCAATTGCCTAAATCACGTGGGATTGTCCTTGTTTCCTGACAATGATGATTGAACCTTACTGTGCATGCGAGAGTGACAAAGCAACATGACAAAGAGCTACACTGACCTTTCCTTTTCTCATTGACCACTCTTTGACCTTACTGGTTTCCTCAGACAGAAAATGGCCCTGGCTAGGACAACACTGCCAGAAGCTCTTTGGGGAGGTTCTTCCTGCACCTGCTGAAGTGGTCACTTTTCACTGAGGCATTCACTATGCTGGAGGGATACCAAGAACTGCATGAAGATACATTATCCTGTCAGTTGTGAATGAGTCTGTTAAGACTGAAAAGGGTTCTGGACGTCCTTTCAGGTCTGCAGTAATTGCCAAAATAAAGCAAACAGCCTGGAGTAGAGCCCAAACTACGAGTAGTCTGATAACTTCTGAAATACGGTTTTATGTTATTCTCTGTCCCCAGCAAACAGAGTGAAACAGACACCCCTCCTTCCCTGTCCCCTTCTAATCCTCTTTCTCTTCTCAATTCATGCATTCACTCTTGGAGTCAGACTAGCTGGCAGCCTAGTGTTTAGACTCATGGATTTGGCTTTTCAAGTGCTGAAGGAAGAATTGAGCTTGTCTTCCACTACCTAGGCAAATGCTCTCACTGCTCTGGAGAGGAAGCAGGGAACTCCACAGGATGCTTTAAAAAAAGCTAGTGCTGAATGGTACTCTAAAAATGTGATGCTAAGAAGTGTGAAAGCTCCAGTGTGAGCATCCAGCTCTGAAGTGCCCAAATTAGGCTATTTCAGATCCCCTTAGTTTGTGGATTCAAATTGATTTAGGCATGAACTAGATATTAAACACTTCCTCCCTCTTTAAGAAAATAGGGCATAAAGCAGAAAATTACATTTTAAAGTGCCAAGGGAGACCTAAGGACACAGCTGCGGCTGCAACTGAAGTTGGGAATAGTCATTAATTATTCCCAACAATGCAGAGTTTATCAGGTTCAGAGTTTGGCATCAAAATCCTCACAGCACTTTTAGTCTGTAATCTTAGAACTGCTGATCTAGCAGGTTTCCTACTCTTAAGATGTTTCCTTTGAACACAATGGATCTTCAGGGGATCATAGGTCTGATATCAGGATTAACAGTTCATGAAACTAGTTTATTGAAATCAGTTTTGCCTTAAATATTTCCTCAGAGCTCATGGGAGAAAAAACTTAATCAACGGAAATGATGTAGTGGCAATGAAAAGGCAGTGCAAACTTGACTGAGATGAAATCTAGTTCAGAATCTGAGGGAAGAACTGTGGGTGTTTTTGCTTCTCTGACTGACTTTGGGATCTTCTCCCAAGAAATTAGGAGTATGATATGTGGAGAAGATATGACAAATATGAGGGAGGACTTCTTTACTGTGTGTGTGAGCAAGCACTGGCACAGATTACCCATGGAGATTGTGGAGTCTTGTGTCCGTGGAGACACAATAAAGAGGCTCTGACACCTGCCAGGTTCAGCAGAAAGGAGCAAATGATGTCAGTTTATTGACACTACCTTATTCTTATACACATTCCAATACCACAAGGGATTGGAGAGCATGTCACTTCTTTCTCCATCTTCACTGGAGAAGAAAGGTGCTCATCAAAATGGTCTTATCACAAAAGGAATGAAAAACAGAAAATACTGTTAAGTAAACATCAGCTCTATTTACATAAAACTGTGTGAGAAAATATCTGACTCCAAGGTTAAAAACAGAAGGCTTACAGAAAAACAAGGCTTTAGCAAAAACCCAGGGCAACAGAGTCTTACTCACTGGAGGTATTCAAGACCCTTCTGGACACGGTCCTGTGCCATGTGCCCTCGGGTGACCCTGCTTGAGCAGGGAGGTTGGACCAGATGACCCGCTGTGGTCCCTTCCAGCCTGACCCATTCTGTGAATCTCTGATTCTCCATTACTTTGAACCTCTGTCCTGTGTTATCTTTGTACTTTTCCCTCATGATTCTCCTGGAGGGCTCTTTCATAACACCCAAAATCCTTGCATCATTCCATCAAGACCACACCTTGGCTTAAGAAAACCCTGTGTAAACTATAACTTGCTTCTTGTCCGCCAGAGTGTGTATACCCGTGAGGTACAAGTCTTTCCTTTCCTTTCTTAGCCGTACTTGTACAACACACCCACTGCTTAGTTCTTAATCCTTAAAACACCATGTGAACCGCTTTTCTTAAATCTGTGGTATACTTATTTATGCAATTACTTATATGCTTTATATACAAAAGCAAATTCCACATCAAGTTACTTGCTTACCAGTGTGAATGCAGAGAGCAGGACCCACCATTATTTGCTCCTTTCCAGCTGTGTTTCCTGTTCTAAGCTTAGAACAATTATGAGTTGCAGAAAATAAGACCTAAAACTCAAAGCAGATTTACATCAAAGCAGAATTACATAGTCCAAGAGCTGTAGCACAAAACTGAGCAATCTTCTTGATCACTCATAGCAGCCATGTGGTCCATACGTGCCATCGGGTAAGAATGTACATCTGGGTGTAAGATTTTTTTTTTCTTCCTTGTTACGGAATTTACTCTGTGTACATATGGATATCCATGTATTTTAGAACATTTAAGAAAATTTGAAAGTAATTAAGAAATATATTTTCATGCTTTTTAAATAGTGGACAGACTTGGGCTATCCCAAGTGTGTATTGTTGTCTGGCTTAATTCCTGTGGTTTATCAGAATTAAGCTGCTGATGTTTTTCAAGACAAAGGTTTATTGTTTATTATGGTGCTCTCAGAGAATCATTACTGTCTTTCTAGCACAGGTAGCACCTTTTGAGAACTGACTTCTGTTTAGATGAATTGTCATCTGTTTGATCTCTGAAGAGCCATGAGAGGATTACAGGTGACATGGGACATCACACTTTTTTGATTAACAAATTTTCATTGAACTGGAATGCATGTTTCTGTGCTTTTTAATATTCAAGATAGACTTAAAAATGCAAGAACAAAAAGAGAAGAAAGAAATCTGAAGAAGCTATTAATGACCCCCGAAGCAAATACAAAACCAGAATGTGTGAAGGAGAAGAAACAGACTGCTCTTAAATAGTTCTAACAAGGAGAGCACAGTTAAACATGCCCTGTAAATTGTAGCTATTTTTTTTTTCACTGAGAGATACAGGAAGTCAGCAAGACAAGAATCAAAAAAATTCATACTGGCTGCTGAAACCCTGTCTGATCGAGTATACTCAAACAATTTGGAAGTCAATTGCTTAGTGACATGGATTACAAAAATGATGCTATTTAGATTTTAGGATACATTTTAAATCTTTACGACAGTTTATAAACATTAGTAAATTGGTTTTTATAGTCTGAATCAGAGCTATGTGTTTTAAAGCACAGGGTAGTTTAACCTGAAATAAAAACAAATATTAAAAAAGAAAAAAAAAAGGCAAAAAAAAAAAAAAAGAAGGTTATATAGCACATGATAAGTTTTCAGTGTTTTAAATACTATACATCAATGTTAGTAGCCCATGCAGACTATAGCGTAGTGATAAATGATATAGAAGGGCACCCTTTAAAAAAGAATTTTCATGTATGAAAGCTCCATATCTGGCCGAGGAAACTTTTCTAGTCAAGTTTTCTTTAGGTTCATATAGTTTCCTAATTATTAAGATGTACTACATGAGATGTTATTAATTGATGTCCTCTGTGAATGGTATCTAAAGCCACTTAATCCAGCTCTGTGTTCTTCAATTGTCTTTGCTTTCATTAATACAGTTAAAAATTGCCAATCAGGAAACTGGGGTTTTTTAATTCAGTGAAAAAAGAGGGACAAAATTGTTTTTATATTAATCTGCAATAATAATGTGTGTATGTATTCATTGGAACTGTCCGCAAGTTAAAGAAAAGATTTTCCTCATTTGTCATCACAACTTGTTTCTGAAGTATAAACAGAATAATTTCTTATTTCCAATTAGAAAAAGGGTGTGGGGACAAGTTAATTTATTAAGGATGAAATCTGTATTAAAAATTTGAATTTACAAAAGTTTGAGAACAGTTTTGTGGTAAATTGAGTTAGAGCATACATTGCACAAGGTTTTAGTATTATTTATGTCTACATTCTGTAAAAGTAACAAAATCAAATAACAGGTGCTTTTTGGTTTCCCAAAGATAAAACATTTTTGAGTGTTTGTAAGCACAGTGGATATAAAGACTTCAATTTTAAACTCAGGAAGTATCTAACAAGTTCTTCTGCAATAAGGGGAATACTGTCTCTTGTTTCAAAGTCCGCCATTATCAGAGGTGAAGTTCCTTCTTGAAATATACAGTATGGAGCTCTTTACTGTAATTACCTTGCAAACATGAAAGATGAGAATATTAACACATTTGCAGCTTTGGGGCATAGATTAAAAGTTTTTTTTGCCGTCTTTATGTCTTTTGATCTCTGGATTTGAAATGCATAGAGAATAAATCTAAGTAGTAATGTAAGAGCAAACCCTGGCACAAGATGTGTTTTTCCCCTTGGGAGAAAACAATTAGGTTAGAAAGAGTCCAATTGATTTCCTTAGTTTGCCAAAAATTTACTTGTTCCTGTTACAAGCATAAATTGATTATTTGGAATATGTAAGAAGTCTGTAAAGAAAATAGTTTGACTTTTTGGGTTTTCATTTTTTCAGTCTTGAAACTATTAACTAAGCTCTTTGTATTTTTTCCTTGCTTTTTAGAAAGTCAGTAGGCTTTTTATGTCCTGAACATTGTCTATGAATAGAAATTTCATCTTAAATCTTCAGTAAATAATGTGTGTTGGGTTTAAAATGCATGAAGAGAATTAGTACTTTATGTTGGAAGAATATTTTCTATATATATCAGATGTTCATGTAATCTTAAGGAAAGACAGCAGTTTAGTTTCCTGAAATACCAAGAAACTATTTATACTTTTATTCTGTATTGCAAACACTGGTTGAAATACATCAGGAGTTGAAGCTAAAAGATACACAGAAAAATTATATATAAAGTATATGGAATTAAGTATATTTATATATTTGTTTAAGCACTCCAACCTATAACTTAAGCTGAGCTGGGGCAGAGGCAAAACTGATGTTACTGAATGGGCATGATTTGTATGATACGGAGGATGTTTTTCAGGGTAGGCCATTTTTTTTGCCATACTTTTAAAACAAAATAATTCTAACCAGGAAAAACGTGTTTGGTATTCAGTTTGGGCCCGCTGCCATTTTCTGAACGTTGAAAAATAATATGGACAATGTCTACTGGAAAGATGATCATGGAGAGGTGGGCAGAGAGGAGAACCTTCCAAAGTTTAACAAGGGCAAATGCAGGGTCCTGTACCTGGGGAGGAACAACTGCATGCACCAGCACAGGCTGGGGCTGGCCCACTGGAAGGCAGCTGTGCAGAGAAGGACCTGGGGGTCCTGGTGGACAACATCCATCCATGAGCCAGCAGTGCCCTGGTGGCCAAGAAGGCCAGTGGTGTCCTGGGCTGTATCAGGAAGGGCATTGCCAGCAGGTAGAAGGAGGTGATCCTGACCCTCTCCTCAGCCCTGGTGAGGCCACATCTGGAGTGCTGTGTCAGTTCTGGGCTCCTCAGTACAAGAGAGACATGGAGCTCCTGGAGCAGGTCCAGCAGAGAGCTACTGAGTTGGTCAAGGGTGTGGAGAATCTCTCTTGCAAGGAAAGGCTGAGGGGGCTGGGCCTGTTCAGCCTCAAGAAGAGATGACTGCAAGGGTGCCTAATTAATATGTATAAATATTTAAGAGGAGGGTGTCAAGAGGACAGAGCCAGGGTCTTCTCAGTGCCAACCAACAGGACAAGAGGCAACAGGCAGAAACTGATGTGCATGAAGTTCTACCTAAACATGAAGAAGAACTTGTTTACTGTTGTTTTTCTTCAGTATACAAGAAAAGGCATTTAATGTCTGAGTATAGTTAGACACTAACTATTTGGAGCTTTGAAGCTGAGAGCCGAGCTTGTTTCGTAAGTGATCTAGAAGGGTAATTATCTTTCACATGTGAAAATGTTGGCAATTGCTGCAGTAAGTGGCTGCTCGGAAACCCTGTTGTACAAGTAGTGTCAACTACTTTGGAACATTTAAAGTTTCTTTCTTTAGACCCAGCAGAGAACTGTAGAAGAAAAATACCTTCTTATTTTGGGTCTTAGCAGCCATCTCCCTTAATTGACTGGGTATTTCTGTCAAGCGGAGGTTTTTAGCGTGATAGAGCAATGAGACTGCGGAGCTGTCAGACGCTCGTGTTTCACAGCAAATGGATTCATGGTGGATTAGCTGTGTACCTCCTGCTGGAGGCGACAGGCCCAGATGGCATGAACTGAAGTCCTCTGCCACCATGCAAACAGACCAGCATCCTAGGGAGATTGACTGGGATACCATCAATATACAGTGCTCTTCAAGGCATGAATTCAGTTCTGGAAAGTCCTTTCCAATGTACTGCCATGCAACCGAACTTTATTTTATCATTACTCCTTGAAAATAAAGTTACCTGGATCTCAGAGCTATGTTTCTTCTGTAGACAGATATTGATGTTTCTCTGAACTTGCTTACTGCTGGCAAATTCTACTATCCCAGTAATATCACTGTCTTTTAATACATGTGCATTTTTATTCAGGAGAGGTGTTTGGTGGTGCTAATTTGTGGTTCATTAACTGTGGGCTCATTTATTGTAATGATACTGAGAAGAACAGTAACCTCATGACATTTTACAGGAGCCCAATACCATGTACTGAAGTGATTTAGTTGCAAACCTCATGTTTTTTTATATGATTTTGTCATTGTTGGTATTTAAATATGCATAATTGGTACAATAGTTTATAAATGTTAAATGTTACAAATCAAGTAACAAACTCACATCGTCTTGATACGGGATGATATTCGATGAAGATTAACATGTAATAACTACTTCGGGCTTGATGTTACTGTGTTGTATATATAGAAACACTTGTTTTACTGTTCTGTCTCTTGTTTTCTATGTGGCCTCCTTAGCAATGTCTCACAGTGAAGTCTTTCAGTCTCTTATCTCAGCCTTTTGAGCTTCACCCTTTCCTATCACTCATGCCATTTTTGTATGGAAGGGGAAGCAACTTCCTCTCTAAGAGGACCCTCCATTAACCCATTTATTCTCCTAAAAAGAAAGTATTATTACTACTTTCAAAGTTAGGCTGTCTAGATACAGTTCTCCATAAGTGTCACTGCTGAAATTAAAGAGAGTTTCCTTTTAGGACAGAAGTTATTTTATTAGTCATGTGTCCATGCTGGCCCCTTCTAAGATGATGCCGACTCCCAGTAGTCAGGTTTCTTGGTATGATGTAAAGATCTTCCTTCGCGTGGATCCCCAATAATCAAACTCCCTAGGTTTTCAAATGTAGTTGAACTTAGCTCATGAAGGTCCAAAGGAAAAGCATCCATGAAACTTGGCATGCCAGAGCTAACCACCCTGTGGGGGGAACTAAATGGACTGGTTACAGTCTTGGAAAGAAGAACTCATTTCACTTGTGTAAAATCCTGCATTCTATCTCAGCGGGAAGAAAAGCCTTCCAATGCTACCTGTAATACCTTGTCTTCTGTTGCACAAAGGAATTAGTTAGACTTTCATCATGGTCTGGATTTTGTGTCCTTCAAAAAACCCAACTTCCTTGCAGGATTCTGACTTCATCTTTATCATGGACATTAAGTATATATGTATGTGAAAATAACTGTTTTCCCTTTGTCATGTGTTACTCATATATTTCTACAAGTTATTTAAATTGACGGGTTTTTTTAGGGTTTTTGCCTTCATCTGGGATTATTAAAATACGTTGTACTTTAGGTGCCCACTTTTTTTGTTCAATAGCATTAAAATCAGTTGGAAGGAAATGGCTGCTAGTAATACTATTTGTCTAATCTACATGATTTAGGGTATAAGGAGTTGCTGTGTGGCATCTGAAGGGCATTTGTTACAGCCATATTATAACGTAATTCCTCCTTTGGATGAGGTGCTGCCGGAAACGTTTGCCAGTAGGCTGGTAGAAGGGAGAGACTAGCAGTCATCAGCACGTTTGCAGACAGCAAATCATTTGGGCATTTTAATTCAGGCTTGAGGAAGAGTGGAACTCAGTGTCATGAAAGCTTGAGCAATTCATTATAAATACATGCAAAACAATGCACACTGGAAGGGGTAATTTGAGATGCCTTGGATCCAAATTCTTGGTGTCCACACGATTAAGTAGTTCTAACAACCTGGCTTGTTCTTTTTTATTTATTTATTTTTTAATCTCAGGGAGACTGTCATTTTACATACGTCTTTGCAACTACTGGTGTCATGGTACTTAGCAGTAATTACTGTGGGTGCCAGTACCCTTGTGGTTTTGTACTAATAAGGTGCTTCTCTAGGGCCGGCTTCTTTCTAAGGAGAAACTTAGTTGGCAGGATAGCTTGGGAGGTCCAATTGGAGGCACGTCCCTTCAGGAAACATTTTGGATCCCGTGATTCTTGCACAGGACACTGAATGTGCATTCGTTAGCGATAGCCAAAGGTGAAAGCATGCTGAGGCTGCTACCAGAAACTTTGGAGAAATCGTCAAAGGAACTCGTTATGTTTAACTCCAGTATCTCAGTAAGTTACTGCTTTACTGAAATGGATGGGACAGCTGCAGTTCAGCACTGTTCTGCCGAATTAGCAGGAGAAATTTAACAGCTAACTACTACACAAAAGAAGCAAAGGGTCACAGAGAGCATCAGTGAAAGAAGGCTGGAAGCAATGTTTACCCAGGGAGATTTAATCGGTACTCAGGTGGTCAGAAACAGGGATGGCCAGTTTTAATTAGTCCTTGGAGACCTGACAAACATGTGGCAAGCTACTTACTGTTTGTTTTGGATAAACAGAAAATGCAGAATGCCTGGCACTACACTTGAGGCTGCAATTACAGGTTACCATTTTTCATGCTGCTGTTTACTCAGTCACTAATTGGCACAGCCGTGTGTTTTGATCTAAGCAAGGTTCGTTTACCTATCTGTTATTAAAGGCTCTGGTTTTTAGTTTAGACAATAATACATCAAAACCACGAAGAAAGTACAAAAAAGACGTGAACCTCTTAGAGCGGGTCCAGAGGAGGGCCACAAAAATGATCCAGGGGATGGAGCACCTTTCCTATGAATGAAAAGTGAGAGAGCTGTGGAAGTTCCGCCTGGAGAAGAAGAGGAGGTGCCAGGGAGATCTTACTGCAGCTTTTCAGTACCCAAGGGAAGGCTTAGAAGAAAGGGGTGAACAGATTTCTCAGAACAGCCGTTGTGGTAGGGTAAGCAGTATGGTTTTAAACTAAAAGAGGGTAAATTCAGACTAGATACAAGGACGAAATTTTTTACAATGAGGGTGGTGGAACACTGACACAGGTTGCCAAGACAGGTTGTGGATGTGCCATCCCTGGAAAAATCCAAGGCCAGGTTGTACGAGGCTCTGAGCTACCTGACCTAGTTGAAGATGTTCCTGCTCATTGGAGGAGGGTTGGACAACGCGACCTTTAAAGGCCCTTCCAGCCCAAGCCATTCTATGGTAAAAAATCAGTCAGTTTATCTTTGTCAGTCAATTCTTTACTACTGGAAAGCAGCTCAGGGCTGATAACCTGATGCATTCATTAGTTAAAATCCAGTGTACAAAATGGAATTTTGCAGCCACACACTGATTTTTTTTCTTCCTCTCACTCATCTGTCATCAAGGAAATCCCAGGAATTACTACAGTCAAAGCAAGACTAAGACTATGGTGATGGTTTTCTCTTTGATATGCATGTCCAAAATTAACCAGATGTATTCTACCTTCATAACCATCTCCTACCCAAAATATAATTTTGCTGTGTAGGAATTTTTTTTTTTCTGAAAGACACAGAGTTAATGTACTCAGAACTGAAATCACATTTACTGTCTGACATAGCCACCAATTCAGTATCTTGCCATTTTAAACTTTTTCTCACAGTATGTTACTTTGTTACCTCAGTCTGCTTTAGCAAGGGAAAAGCTCATCATTCCTTTGTGAGTTCATTCATGGGAAAATGATAATTGGTTAAATGTGGAATAATCTATTACAGATTTTCTATAGGTTTTATTTTAGAAATCCCTGTATTCCTTTCTCATGAGGCAATAATTAAACTTCAGTTCTACGATTGTATCTTTAAATCTGTATCATTGTAATGCCTGTAGTTACTAAAGCATGGTCTTGTGTGAGCTAAATGATATTAATGTTAACAGAAGCACAGCTAGACAAACTACAAGTGTGCTCATGTGTGCTGTCTGAGTTAAATGAAGTGGAAAGTTACTACTGTGAGCTGTACAATGTGAGATACCATACGGTCTCATTTGTTTCCAAGTGATCTTCAGGCACAGCCACTGGGGGCAAAGAAATCCAGACATCTTTTGTTTGTCCATTGCAGAAAAAGGGATGTGACTCTTTTTAGCATGTCCTGAGGGAATCAGTACCCTGTTGGTACAGAAAGGAAGGAAGCATAGTGCATTCTCTGTGTCAAAATGGTATGGGTCCTGTCCTACACACAGAGCAGGTAACCTAAGGAGGGATGACAACACTCTGAGGCACAGTTCCTAGTAAGGCACTATCCCTATTTGCTGTTTCTTCATGAGACTGCTCAAGTTTTATGTGGTGTTATATGTTTAGGGGTCCTGAGACATTTTCTGGTAAAGTATTTCTCCTGAAAAGGTAGGTTTGCCAGTCGCACCTCCGCAAGCACACCTGTTTGCAGAAGGAGTCTGGCTTTGACAAAATTCATATGCTGGAATTAAAAAATAAGTGGTGAAGATGTCCTTTTTTAATACTTCGAAAATGTTTCAAATGAGGAAGTAGCAGAATAGTGTTCATGAGCCTCAGTCTGAGCAGCCTGTTTGTCTTGTCTTGTGCTGTGTGCTGCTGAAAAACTGTAGGTTCTCTCTGCTGAGTTGTCTTGAGTGAACACAAACACATGGATCACATGCATGGCATTGCAGAAAATTTCCCATCTGGGCTTTCATTTAGTATTAAGAGTAGACAACAAAGGTGTATGCAGGAATGCAGAATACCTGTTACACTTTCCTACTTAAGGTCTCCAATTTAAGGCTTTTTATTAAATGATTTAGTTCTGCCAATGTTGTCGTAAAATCTTTGTATCTGGTTTTCCCTTGGGAGAAAGTCCTAAATGGTTCCTTTCTGTCTGTTCATCCATTCAGTTCATTAGATCTGAGAAGTGTTGTTTTCATCAGCTAGTCAACCTTGTAGTCACCCATTCTTCATCTAAGTTCTCTACCTATCAGGCAGTTAAGACCTTAGGAAGTTTTCTGTCTGTCTTGCATGACTAGAAGGCTCCTAAGTCACTCACAGCAGGCATAACTACTGCAAATCCACTCTTGATTCCAGTATTGGCAAAGATTATGTGAAAAAACAGAAGGAGATTGTATTTTCTGAAGTACAGTCAGTCATTCTAAAGAACACAAGAGTAAATTGCTTCATTTTGCAATGTCTCCACATTAGGGTATTGCTGTATTTACCATTCTATTCCTGTCGGGTGGATCTGTGTAAGAAGGTGTGACAGAGTCTGCAAGGGCAGGAGAGACACAGGATTTTGTTGAGTGGGGGGATTGGAGGAAAGATTGTTTAGAAGCATTCTGGGTGTACAAAGCTATGGTTCTTTCTGCAGTTTGCTCCTTGTGCTGTGACTGTGTTTGGTAGTTATACTATCACTGTGGCATGTTGTTTTTCAGATTGACAGTGATAGTGATTTGGTACTCCAGCACTGGTATTTCCCTGAAATGTATGTACCATTGTGAGTTAAACAAGAAAGTAAGTTCTTTTCCCCCAAGATTACATAAAATCTCCTGGAATTCTTTTACTTTTGGTTGAAGTTCTTTTTCTGCCCCTACAAATGTACTTATTAGCACATAGTTAAGACGACAGTCACATGTTCTGATAGAAATTTTGACTGCTTCTAAAAGAGAGAAAAAATGCTGCAGAATAATTGAGACACTTTTTAAAAATTTATTTCAAGTTTTCACTTGCATTCTTTTCACAAAGAATATGAGCTTTTAGAAATTAGGAAAAATAAAAACATAATTTTAATGAAGACACAGGTGTCAACTGACAAACTGAAGTATCATTC
Organism: Platysteira castanea; assembly: GCA_013397175.1. NCBI lineage: Eukaryota > Metazoa > Chordata > Aves > Passeriformes > Platysteira > Platysteira castanea. Next base: position 314,620 of record VYXC01007873.1, read on the forward strand.
ATTTATGGTTTATGCTTAGCTCATTCTATATTTATTTCCTTTGTTTGCTTAAGTCTGATGTTTTGGAAGTCATCATTGTTCTTTTGGGTGTCTGTCCCTGAACAGGTTTTGATTGTGCCTTCGCTTTCAGTATCACAGTTTCAGTTCCACTCATGTGGCCCACAGCGTGTGCCAGGAGAATGGCACAAGAGCACTCGTGGCATGACCATAGCATTTCACTGCTGCACAGAAGACAGCTACCTGCAGGGGGTTGAAAGCTCGCAGAAGTTATGTACATATAGCAGCAGAAACTGAGGAAATGGATTTAGTAATTTGCTCCTTGACAGGAGTCTTCTATGATCTTCTGGTCCTGGGGTAGCTCCATTCAACAAGGAAGCACAGAGGAGTTGACTTTACTTATTGGGGTTTTTTGAAGTTAATGGAGCTTTTCATGTGTACATGGACAAGGTCGGAGATTATGGCAGTATTTATGGGCTTGATTCAGAGGGATGGCATACGCAATGTCTGCTAGAACAGAAACCTATAAAGTGAAAGAGGATGATAGATATGTCAAGCTGCTTTTGTTCTTCCCATGTGTTTATTATGTGTCTTACTTGTAATAGTCTTACTTTAGTTTCCGCTCTGGTGCCATGTAGTACTTCAGTTTTTAAGAGTACATTTCAACCTGTCAATCTCACACTGCATTTTACTTTCTCAGAGAACTGTTTGAATTTGAAATCGGGTTATTTACATAAGACCGCTGTAAAATCTTTGTTACAGTCATGTGTCTGCTTGTTTTCTACTTGTGGATGCTCACCAGGCTGTGTATAGGGCTGTATCTCAAGATGACTGAATCTGAGGAATATTCAGAACCTGCCCTTATGTCTGTGGAATACTGCACTTCCCTGTGGTGTGGAGCTCTGACTGGTTGCTGTATGATCAAAGATCAATGGTGAGAAGTCAGTTTCTCTTTATGGAGAGTATGAATACCCCTCCAGAGCTCTGTGCATGTGGGCGTGCTGCATTATTATTTCACCTTGAAGGGCCTTACAGAAGTCTAAGCCATATGTACTCTATCGTGCATACAACACAAGAGGCACTGAAAAATCATAGGTATCTGCCACAAAATCTTCCTTGTTTAGCTTCCTGACATCTTTGGGAATGTCAGTGTCTTTAGCAGACCATGCTCCCCTACCCAGCTCATGCTTGAAGTCAGACCATGCTGTTCTGTAGCAGTCCCACACTTTTTTCTTGACCTTTTCCTTTCTCCAACCTTCAGTGAGTTAGAGTCACTAGAAAAGCAATAGCTCTGGGTTGGTGGTCTTGGTTATTCTACTAGGACAACATTGTGCTTGGTACAAGGGCAGGCTCAATCAATTGCTGGTGGGTCTTTCAGGGACAGATGAAGGGAAGGACACAGAAAGTAACACAGAGGAAAGCCTCCCAGCAAGGTTATAAACTAGAAATCAGGACTTGTAGTAGATTAATTTCTATGTGGTCATAGTTTTGATGCATATTAAGGATGCCACAGGCTAAAACTTGATAATAAAAGTGAATTAGCATTTGTTGGGAAAATGTATTCAAATACATTTTTTCCAGTTGTTGATTTAACATTTCCTTTGAAAGCAGCTATAACTTTTGATGACTAATTCTGTGACTATTAAAATGAAATGTATAGAAGTGCTGAATTATCTCTGTCTCAGCACAATAAAACTGGCCATATCATGCTCACCAATGTGAGTAGATCTTTTCCCTTCTAATTTGCTAAGGTTATCACAAGAGTCTTGAAATATAGCCTATTTGTGCTGGTCTAATTTCCAGCTAACTCAACCCTTACATCATGTTTTTTTAATATGGTTTGTACAAAAAAATAAATTAGGTATTTGGAAGGAACTCACTGTATTTCAAAATACCCAAGTGAGCTTTTTGCAGGGATCTTGCAATTAAATTGCAGATAACATTGCTGCAAAACTGTGGCTCTTTTTCAGGATTTGCAGTTTAATGTGTTCAACAGGGATGGGTCCCTAACTGAGTAAAACCAAATGGATGGCTTTTGCTTTCATGTGTTACTAATTCACTCTACTCTGCTTGGGAACTAAACATCTGCAATGCTGTTTCACATATTCCATATACATTGTAAAAGCACGTGATTTAAAATCCATGTTGTTTTCACTGACTTATAGTTGTGTTCAAGACTTCAGTATTTCTTTTCACACCTTTCCTTTCTCTCTGGTAATTTACACGTTATATATAGATATGGTACATCATCTCAGTAAACTTGTTGGAGCAGGTACTATGTCATTGCTGATTGTTTCAGAAATACCTTCACTGTGGGAACCCCTGTTGTTTTAGGTGCTTTTTCATTAATGACATATAAATATAATAACTATTTACAAGAAAGATAAAAAAATCACTGAAAAGTATGTTGATAGTGTAATTTTAATTGAGTTCTGTTTGGAATATTTGGTAGAGTGAAAAAAATCATAAACTTTATGTCCAGTTTTCAAGCCTCAATTCTGCTTCAGGTTATGTGGATATAATCTACCTGTGTACATAATTCTGCTTCAGGCTTGGATATTTGCTAGACAGAATAAACAAAAATTGGTACCAAAGCATATAATATCGTCTGTGAGTTTGGGTGGGGTGTTACTCTTTTAAAGAATTTGGAAATCATCCTACAGTTAAAGCCCCAAAGATTCTGCATAGATAATATTTGTTTGGTTTTTTTTAAGGTCTAAATACTGTGTGATAGAGGAGATGGCAGCTTTTTTTGAGTGTGAAATTGTTGATTTAGACCGGGGATACTGGTCTAGTGCCTTGAAGGGTGTTTTTGGAGCCAGTTTTAGCATCCGTGTTGATGACCTTGCACAAGTAAAATCTGGTGATCAGTGAAGCCAGGAGGCATTGTCAAATTAAAGCCAGGGTGACTGAATGGAGAGAAATCAGCTGAAAGTCAACAGTGCAAAGTGCAAGACCCTGTACTTAGGGCCTGGTATTGGGATTTACTGCTCTTAAAATAGAGCCACTTTGTTGCAAGTAGCTGAGGAAGAGAAAGCCATTATTTTATCATTTGCTAAAAAATGTCTATAAGCAGTTAGGAAAAAGGGCACTAGTAACAGGCTGGATATGATGACCTGTAAAGTTCCTTTCATTGTTCCTGTATCAATTGCTGGCTTGACAAAAGGGCATTACTGTTTGCAAAAAAAAGGTGAATACTGCAACATTTGTTGAATAACTGATGTCTTCAATATTGTATATGTACTTCTACAAGCAGTATTTTGAGTAAACCAGCATGTAGTGCTTGATGGAATATTGGGACATACAGTTCATTCTTTATTTCTTCTCACTTAATTCAGTGTTTCTGAATAGAGAGTTATCAGCTGATGGCATTCAAATGAATAATCTTTTTCTCCTTCATGTACTTGGGTGCTTCAAATTGTCCATACAGCTTTATGGCTGACTTGGAGAAGACTGCAGCTTGTAATTGAGAGACATCAAGCTTCAGGGAAAGTTACATAAAACAGGAAAAAAAACCCCTCTGACTTTGTAATAGTACATTGAATACCATAGGCTACCCTATTGCCTGAAGCTGAGTGTTTATGTTTCTGTATTGATTGAAATGCTTTAATTTTGCATTCTGTCTCAGTCACAACTGTGCAATTTTGAGGAAGAGAATATTCTAATTAAATGGTATTTTTTAAGGGAAGTGTTTAATGATGCACATGTTTGCATGATTATTTGGATCTCTTATTATGGAGCTCCAGCAGATTAAAACAAGATAATTTATATCATATAGTGGCATTCATACAAAGTATCACAAAATGGTTCAGAAGGAAGTTACTACTAAACAACAGGGACAAAACAAGGCTTTAAGATGTGATTTAAGAAGATAAATTGCCTTTGTGTCTGAGAAGGGAGAAGAGGATTGAATTACAGACAAAGGAGGAAGAGAAAACAGAAGCATGATCTTCCCAGCTGGGGAAGTATGAGGGACACCAAAAGGGGTGAGTGCAGCACCATGAGAAGATGGAGTGGCTGAGTGTGAGATCAAAGCGGTCAGAGGAGAAGGTCAGCAAGAAATTCTACATTACAGGAATATGGTCTGAAAATAATACAGTCTTTTTCCTTTAGATTCAGAGGTAGGCTAAAAATGGGAGGTACATAATTTTGTCTCACAGAGTAAGGTATGTATTTGGCTAAGACATTTCTGGTGTTTTTAGAGGTGGGTGTTGAGAAGTGGGAAGAAAATGAAAAAAAATGGTGGTAAGCTGGAATGTGTTGAGGAAGATATATCTCATCTTTGGCTATTGTATGCAGTTTTCTTTTTTAAATTTCAGGGAGAAAAAATGCAACATAGCTCTGATGTTTAGCCATTTATCACAAAAGGCCTCCCATCCAGTTCTTGGCTAAAAATTCATGTAATACAGTAAATATTTAAGCACAGTTTATTTGCCTGTTGTTTCTAGTGAAGCATCCTGTGATAATTTGCTATAGAGTAATCCTCGAAGTAATTTTTATGTTGTAATTTGGGGTTGTCCTAGGAGAGTTTGATTTGATGGACTTCGGGAGTTATTGGATTTTTCCAGTTCAATCCAGTAGATCCAGATTGCTGCAGTCCTGTGCTCCTTGGTCCCAGCAGTAGAAAGGCTGAGTGTGTGCTCTCCATGGACACACCACCAAAGCTGCACAGAGAGGAGATCAGTGCTGGGTCTGGCATCTCGTGTGCAGGTGTACCTGGGCACCAGTCTGGGTCCTGTTGTTTGCATCTGGCTGACGGGACTCCAAGCATGGTAGTACATCACACACTCCTGCCTCCGTACTCACAGGCCCACACACACACAGATGTCTCCGGACCTCTGGTTCCTGAGGATGGTCCACTTCCAGGCTCTCCAGACTGTGCTTTTTTAGTAGCTGGCTGCCAGACCTTTTACCCTGCTTGTTGGCTAGTCCAGCATGAAGTTTGCTAATGTGTCACACACCGAACAGAAGGCACACTTAAGAGTAGTTAGGGAGAAAACAGGTATAGACTTAAATAAGACAAGATAAAGTGGTGATCAGGTGCTGGGCTTGGCCAGACAGCTGTGCTGCCCAGCAGCCTTGGTTATACTTGGTTGGGCCCCTTTATATCCCCTTCTCTCCATTTTTCCATGCTTGTTCCTTCCCCACACACACTTGTCTCCTTCCCAAGTAAAAAACTTGTCCCTAATTATTTTCCCCGCTAATCTCAGTTTCACCACATCGGTAACCAAATTTGATGTTACCAACAGCATTACCTAGGTCTTCTCAGCCTTAAATGGTATCACCACTATGGCCACCTAAGTGCTCTTGGCCTTGCAAGACTCTTCACTTCAGAGGTGCTATTACTCCTCCCTGCTTCTCATCAAAGTTTGGCCATTTCTCACATAGCGTCCCCTTACATAACCATGCAATTCAACCATCCTTCTTGGCAGTGTCTGTAGCTTCTGCCATCTTCTCACTCTGTTGTTGCTGTCCAGCAATTTCTTGTGTCCCCAGCAGAGTTTCTCGTGTTCTCTCTGCTCAGCTGTGATGGAATGCCTGCATGCCATAAGAACTTCTACTGAAAGTGGATTTGCTGCAGGTTCAGGTGGGACACAGTTTGGGAGCCTTCTTGTATCAAGCACATAGTGAGGATGAATAAACACCCCCACACACTCCCAAAGGCATTGCAGCTCTAAACTGCTTGTACTGCTTTTTGAATTTTGTGTGTACCTGGGTGTAACTCCCATAGAGATATCTGTAGATAGAGATGCATTTTCTCTTTCACTGACAACTTGAAGGGAGATCCTTTTTAAGAATTTGGTAAGTGGTATAATTTTGTCTTTAATGTATACTGTATAAACCTTTTTTTCTTAAGCAGCTACAAAACAGTATTTTTTTTTAATGTAATGTAGTAAAGCAATGATACTTTTGACAAGTTTCCTTTTCAGTATATTGTGTTCTACTTTGAAAAGTAAGTATTTTTGTCATTATCAAAGGTGTATTTTGTCATTCTGCACTTTAAATGATGCAGTTTTACATCACTTTAAATACGAAGCAGCATATTCTGTAGTATCTGTGAAATTATGTATTCAGTGGTCATCTTTGCAGTTCGCAACACTCTAGAAACTGTTGGTATTTAATAAAGTTGAATCTTCTTCCATCGTACTTCATAATAGCTTTTCTGCACACACTTTTGCCATGTGAAAAACATGGCACATCAGAATATTCTTTCTGCTGTCCTGTGGTGGAATTTGTAATTTGCCCAGGAAACATACATTGTTTTCCTTTTAATGGACTTTAATAGCAATCAAACATATGTAGAAGATAAACTGTACATCAAGAAACTCTGAGCTTAGTCCATCACACTGAATAAAAATACAAGTTCTGCTTCACTACTCGGAGAAACTTAAACATCTTTTACTGTTTTAAGAACATCCCTTGAATTAGGTTCACTATGTTTGAGAGTGCTGGCTGTTCCATCAGAAAATATTGAGGAACTTTTTGCATGACTGAAGGGTGCAACTAATGGTAAAATATCTATTGCGTGTATTTATTTTGAAACTTAGAGCAGAAACATAAAGAAGTATCCTGAGGTCTACCAATGTCTGTATAGGTTGCTGATGAGAAATTTTCTTTGTAAAATGAGTCATTAGTCAACTTTTGCTTTCTGAACAAAAATTTTTACATTGTGTGAGTGATATAGTAAATCACTCTGACAGGTCACTTTATTGAAGTCAAATTGGAGATTTATAAATGAATAATAATCTTTATTTAACATAGAGCTTTACTTGCCCCATGGAAAGTTCAGAAAAAAAAATCTGTTGTTCAGCTATATTGTTATTGAAACACAAATGACACTTAGCTAGCATTGTGGTGGATTTATTCATAATTGTGTTGTAAGACAAGAGTTTCTATCTGCTTAGAAAAGTGAGTGCCCAAGGACATGTATATCAGAAACTTAATGAGAACGATTATTAATTATTAACAGAGCAAGGGTGAAAAATTACATCTCACCAGGGGGAATCTTGTAGATAGGAAAAGCTGTGTTCACTAAAAAAGGAGATGTTTTCTGCTTACATTCCTTCAAATAAAAAACCAGAAAACAACAGCTGCTGATAGACTTTCTACAGGGATATGTGAACTACAGTCTTCCTGTCCGGCGTTCTATGTCAAAAGCTTTGGCCACTGTGGACATATTTGACTACGATTTGAGAAACTACAAAATCATTCAATAGCTTCAGACCTGTTAAAAACCTAGGTTTCTAGATCTTAGTTTTTTAAGGTAGCATAGGGAAGTGCCCCTGGAACCTGAATTTTGTATGCTGTACCTGAATGAAAAATTAAGCCATGTCTGTTTCGTGTGATTTATGTAAAAAGACTTGTGAGGCATTGTTGGACCTCAGTAGCACAAAAGTGTGCATTTCCTTAGACAAATGTAAAAGCTTGGCAGAATTGAACAATAAAGATGAGCTATGAAACTTTGTAAATATTCCCTTTATGCTAAACTAGCCTCTTTCATATATAACCCACCTTATTTTATTGCCATTCATTTTTGTCTCTTTGCTTATGTTCTCACATGCGTTTCTAGCATGACTCTCATGGGTTGTGTAGCATCCTGTGCTTTGGCTGGTATTTCTGAGAAGAAAGAGACTTGCTTTATCAGTTGATGATTGATTTTTCTGAAGTTAATATTCATCTTTCTGTTAAAAGAATGGAAAAATGGAGCAATGTGTCTAATTGTGGGGATGATACTTCAAGAGAGTTAAAAGAAGAGAATATTCCAGTCAGATAGGAGAGATTGAGAAAATTGCAATCACAAAACTGAATTAATTCAGATGAATTCTCATAGCTGCTGCTGTGCTGCTTTCTGTAATTTTTCTTAAGACAGAAGATAAATTTCAACAAGGCTCCTGGAAGAAGTGTAGCAGAACCAGGATTCAAACCTGATATCACAGAACTAGCCAGACCATACATGGAAGAAATGGGAATCAAATTCAGATCTATGACTGGGCCACTCAGTGCATCTAGTTGTGTTTTGAAAATCAGGTGCCTCATATGCTAATTTTTACAAGAAGGGCTAGACAGACATTGTACATGCTTGCCAGTGGAAATGAGAAGCTGCACCTGCTGACATGCTTACATTGGAGCATAGGAGTGAAGCCATCCGTATGTGCCTGCTGTTTCCAGGCTGTTTCCATGTTTGACTTTCTCTTCCTGTGCTGGAAAGTATAGAGAAACACTCATAAAAACCCCTCAGTGCAGGTAGTGACTGTGTGAGTGTCAGAGAGGGACACTTCATTTGCCTCTGCCTCAACAAAAGAAAAATCCAAGGAAACACTTCTCAGTTGAATGTCTTTTCGTTCTTTTGTTCCAAATTTGCACATATTCCCTTTCTTTGGTTTAAAAACAGTGGAAGGTTGTCTATATTGTGCAATTTTGGTAACCCTGAATAGTAAATTCAGATCAAAAATCCTTAAAGCAGTTAATAAAATCACTGCAACAGACCTCCCACTGTATCCTGCTGGGGCTCCTGAGAAAAATAATTAATCTCAAGCCTACTTTTTTCAACACTGTTCACTCACTGAACAAATGTGTGGAAAAAAAGACCTTCCTGAAATAATTACCTGGTTCACAGATCATAGTTCTGACTGAGAAAAGTACTTAGCCATAATGGAGATGCCAGGCCATTTTTGTTACCATTTTCCTAGTGTAGATTTCCCAAAGTGAAGAGTTAAGTTTAAAAGCTGATGTCCATGAGAAGGTGTATTATTACTATAGGTATTATTTTAATTTTTGAAGTGATGTTTAGGAACTTGTAAAACTCAGGATTCCACTTTGCTAGGTACAAAATGATGAAGAGGCTCTTTCTTTACAGGGCGTAGATCGTAAATCAAGCAAGTTAATGAGCAGCTCAATTCTATTTGGGAAAAAATAAAAAAAGAATTAAAAGTTATAGAATCATAGAATGACCCGGGTTGGAAGGAACCTTAAAGATCATCTAGTTCTGATCCTCCTGCCAAGGGCAGGGCCACCTTCCACTAGACCAGGTTGCTCAAATCCCCATCCATCCTGGCCTTGGACGCTTCCAGGGATGGGGCATCCACAACTTCTGGCAACCTGTTCCAGTGCTTCACCACCTACTGGGTAAAGAATTCTTCCTGGTATCTAATTTAAACTCACCCTCTTTCAGTCTGAGGCCATTTCCCCTTGTCCTATCATTACCTGTTCTTGTAAAGTGTCCCTCTGCAGCCATTTAGTACTGAAAGGCTGCAATAAGCTTTCCCTGGAACCCTCTCTTGTCCAGGCTGAACAACCTCCAAGCCTCTCAGCCTTTCTTCAGAGCAGAGGTGTTCCAGCCCTTTGGTCATCTTTGTGGCCCTCCTCTGGACTTGCTCCATCTTACCTCTCCATGTTCTTATTTAGGGGCCTCGGAGCTGGATGCAACATTCCAGGTGGGGTCTCATGAGAGTGGAGTAGAGAGGGAGAATCCACTGCCCTGACCTGCTGGCCATGCTTCTTGTGATGCAGCCCAGGGTGCAGTTGGCCTTCTGAACCACAAGTACACAGTGCCAGATCGTGTTTAGCTTCTCATCCACTGACACCCAAAGTCCTTCTCGTCAGGGCTGTTCTCAGTCCATTCTCTGCCCAGCCTGTATCCGTGCTTGTGGTGCTTTATTTAGGTTGCTTTCCCTAATTTTAAAATAAGAAGTTTTCTATAGTTTTTTCAAAATTTTTTTGGAAGCATAGTTCAGTTCTGTCCTGCAAATTTGCAGCAGAATTGTGTGATTTGTGAAGGGCTAAAGGTATGTGAAAAGTATTATTCATGGCCTTAGTGATTCCTTCACTGACGATGAGGACAGCATGATCAGATATAGTAACACTTCTATTGTAGCTGGGCAAGTTGTGGGCCAGGTCATGGCCAAGCCTGTCCATCCGCAGGGAGGGAAGCAGAGCAGCCTCTGCAGCGTGGTTGCATTCTCAGTCTGCGCCAGTGAACAAGATCTGCAAAAAAGTGGGAAACAGGCAGATTCTTGGCTTTATGGTTGTCACCGTAGGACATACGGAACCCCTTGCACAATCATTTTCAGAATAAATAGTTGTTCTCCCACTGTGGGAGACATAACAGCAACATCTTCCATCAGCTGTAGAAAGAAGGCACTGCTGCCTGATCCAGCCTTCCCCTCCAATCCAAGCCAAAGGACTTGGTACTTGGGAATTGCTGTTCACTTCCATTTTCTTATCATTCTCATCTCTTGCTGCACTATCTTTCAGAAATAAAACAGAAATAAATGGACAGGTTTCTCAGTATGCCCATGTCCCTGTTTGATACCTGCCTTGTGGGGTGTCTGATTTGATTTTTGAGTAAGAGCATCCGTCACATAGAGCAATGTCTCTGCAGTGAGGAGATCCATGCCATATTCTGATGACAGCATCTGGATGTTTTTGTGACTTTTTATAAATTTCTCTAAGGTTTGATTTTCCCCTTATCTAAAGAACAGCAGGTAATTCTAACTTGGTTGGGGAAGCCTGTAAGGAGGCTTAAAATCATAGACTAGGCAGCAGTGTGGCAGAGGAGGTTTAAAACCATCATGCAGTGCCTGTTCCCTCAGCAGCAGGAGCCATGCAGGTGAGCAGTGTGGTGTGTGGCAGTGCCCTGCTGCTGGAGGCTGCACCATCCAGCACAGCAGCTCTGGCAGCTGTGGCTCTAAGCGTGTTGGACAGGGTGTGCTGAGGCACCTACATGCACCGTGGCTGAGGGTAATTCTTCTGTTAGTGAGCTTAGCTGTTCTGTAGGCAAATTGGACTACACAACGAAAAACATTTAATTTGGAAATATTTATTTGTAGGCAAGTGAGCTGTGAAAATATAAATTTCTTGATAAACACTCCCTGCTGTATTGACATTGATGGTACACAAGGCAGTTTCTTGCTGTGCTCTTTTCTTTCAGGAAAAGCAGAAAATCCCAGGAAATACTCTGTTTCTCTTTAAAGCACAGCACTAATGATCTTGTTACAAGTTTATATCTGATGGGAACAAGTTTGTGTTTGCAAATGTTCCGTTCCTCTTGCTAAGTAAGTTGTACCTGTAACAGATTTGAAATTGAACAGGAGACCTGTAGCAGCATACTATAAATTAACTATTAATTCAGAAGATCATTTTTTGAATGCTAGAATTTCAAAACAATTAACTTAATAATGATTTTTCATATTTGTTCCATCCTGAATACATAAACTGCTCATTATATCTTCGTGTTGTCTATTGATCCATCTATGGTACCAGTTTATTCCATTCTTCTGCTTACCAATTGCACCCACGAGTCTGAATTTATTGGAACAGTTAAATGACATTTAATGCACTTTAGCTGGGAAACAGATCCAGTAGACAAACCTATTATTATACTAATGGAGTTTTTTGAATTACATTTCGCTAAGCTCAATATTATCTTCCTTGTTATTCTCAAACCCAGTGACAGGTGGGATCGTTTAATATCTTCTGAGCTGTGTACAGTTTTGGTCTGTTTGCTTAGTGAACCCATGGTTTCAGAAAATGTTTTCCTTTATTTCTAAAGAAGCTTAAATGTTTAAAACAGTCATAAGCAAACAAGCAAGCAGCAAAATTGTTCTGGATTATGAAGGCAGTTTTCCTTTCAGAAATTTGAGGAAGCAGCAGTGCAATGCCCCAATTTCTGAAAAAAAACCAGAATAAAATTATTTTGAAAAGTCTTTCTAGAAATGTAAACCAATGCTAATATAAATGAGGACAGCCCACCTAATTTCTGTGGAATTATGCAGTTAAAAACTGAATTCTGTCTGTGGATTGAAAGTTACACCATTTTTGAGAAGTAGGAAAAACCTCACCCCAGAGGGACCTTCTCTGTCTTTGGTGAGAACCAATAAATGTCTTCATGTAATTATTAAATAAAAACATTAAATGTTTGATATTCCTGACTGAAATCACTGATAATTACTTTTGCCTAGGACTTCTTGTAAGTTTGAAGATGGTTAAGCAAACCCCAGTCCACCAAATCTTTTTCAATTCAGGGAATTCCTCTTATGAAATCCATCTGGCAGTCTCACTGGAGATCACTTTGCCTCCTGGAGGGTACAAGGTGCAATTCATGCCTTGCCACCATTCTCCTGTAGATAAATAAATGCAGAATGCCCGAGCTCTTTCTGTCCAGTGAATAAGCAAGCAGAAGTTGCCAGTCAGCAGAAAACTAGGGAAACCAGTTTCTCTGCAGTTGAGTAACATCTCTCATGTTTGCTGGGCAAATGAGCAATGAAACACTTAGTTATGTTTGGCTTTTTAGTTATAGGAAGAGATGATCGCTCACCTTATGCTTTGTACCATTAATAAGAAGACAAATCTCTCTGGGAGTAAGGGAGTTTTACCTGTAAATATAGTAAATACAGTGTTAGCAGTATTAGCTTCGTTCTTGCTGTTCTAGGGGAAGCAGTCATGCAATCAAGCTCTGCTGCTGAGGCCCAACATACTATGCAGTTAATAAAATCCATTGCCGAGGTGACAAAACCTCCCCTGAGAGCCGAGCTATCTATGCAATCCTTGTGCTTTTCCTTTGTAAGAGAGCTTTTCATTCTTTTGCACTCTGCATTCACGGAAGGGGTTTGAATCCCCCTCCCTTGCGTAGCAGCGGGCTCTTGGCTCCTCGCTGATGCTGGAGAGGAGAGGCTGCTGAACAAAGGAATTCCAAGAGCTTTTTCATTTTCATGATCCAGCGGCACAGTTATTCAGCTCCTCTTTCTTTGATGAACTGGGTTCCTCAATGAAAGAGGGGTTATCTCATCAGCCACGGCCTGCGTGGCACTGTCTGCTTATACCCTTTGTCACAGAGCCCGAAAAGAATCTATTACCAGAGTCAACAGTTGTCTTGTATTGCCAGTGAGTCCTTCAGCAGCCTGTTTGCAGAGAGTGAGGCTGGAGAGTCACCTGTCCCCCAGACTTTATTCACAAGGAACATTCTGCAGAGGTGTCAAGAGAAACCACAAGCCATATTACAAAGCAGACTGGAGACCTCACGATTCACCAATGAGCTGAATGAGAGAGCAGGGCTTGATTTGCCCCTTTCTGAAAATCTAATAAACTTACCACATGGATCATGTTGTGAAATAGGATACACCTGTCCAAGACTATTTAATATTTTCAAAAATCTCTGTAAGTTTTACTTCTGCAATTGTTTCCTTTCCTGTCACATACTTTTTACTGAAATGTCACAGCTAGTCTCCCAGTAATAACTCTCCTGAAGGCATTTCACAAGCTGTTTGCTATATGAGCTCTTAGTGTGAGTTGTCCTGGACCTTTTAAAGAATTTACTCCTATGGGACGCAGAAATGACCAAAGGAGATTTACAGTCATTCTTTGCAAGCATACAGAAAGCCAGTCTTTGGATAAGCCATCTCAAATTAGCATTATTATCAGCTTGGTGGATATTAGTAATGTAATTACCTTTCCCCACAATCACCTATACTAATTTAAGTGTATAAACCTACTTTTTCTCCCCTAAAGGAGACCTAATTATCATCTATGTGGATATGTTTTAGGTTTGCACTCCAGATTCAATTGCTATTACTTTTAGTTGAAATATCAAAAAATGAGGTTGCAAGAGCATATATCTTTCCTGTGGTCTGTTACGAGCAGTCTTGCTTAATTTTAGGAATATTCAGATGTGGTTCTCTGATTAATTCTGATTTTTTTTTTTTTTGGTAAATTAAAAAATCCCTCTGGGATTAACACAAAATTTCAGTGCAGTCCAGTAGTGGAGGTCATCCAAAATCAGAATGTAAAGTGAGTGGCGACATTAAATAGCTACTTCAGCCTGGTCAAATGGCAGAACAGATTTAAAAAGGAGGATCCTCTTAGTGCTTTTATTTGTTTTCCACTTTGAATTGTTGCAAATCTTAGTCCCTTGTATTTTTTCCAACCTAAATTTCTGTGCTGTTAGTGCCACTGGGAACTATTGGCGAGTCAAGAAAATCAAAATGGCTTTTCTGTGACATTTAAGATGACTTTTTAAAAAAGGGGTTACAAACTGTCTGAGAATCACTATAAACCTCTGTTAGATAAATTATAAAATAGATTTCAGTACCAGGAACTTGGCAGGAATTTGACCCACATCATTTCAGTGCAGCCTTAGTGATGGAAATCAAAAATATGTTTATCCAGGAGAGGGCTGAATTATTTGTTATGGATGGTTTTATGTAGAGTTTTTCTTTTTAATGAACAGTTCTCCAGATGTAAATGTAATGTAAATATAAAAGTACAGACTTCTGCCTTTGATGACAGTACATTTCTTCCACTTGCTGTAGAGCACCTGGTGTGATTTCCCTTCCCAGTTTTTAAGAAGAAGCTTCATCGACTTTGTTATCAACAGTCATTGATTTTTAGTGGTTAAGACACTTAGCATGAGGACATGCTTGATACATTTGGGGGCTGAGCTATTCCCATAACCCTAGATTTAAAAGGCCTCCCTGGCCTGAGGGAGAGCAAGATATACACCACCTCCTGGCTATTGGGTAGATGCTGTAGTCAGCATTCTTCTCTCACATGGGAACAAAATGTTTATGTTTGTATTTGCATAGAGTGCCACTTACGAATGGTGAGTATGGTAATTTCCCATTGTTATTTGATTAATTGCCTGAGCACCAGGGCTATTCCGAGGACTTTTTAGGTAACTTGTATATTCCCTGATTGGCATATCTGATAAATTCAGTAATGAAACTGTATGGTGCTATCTGTGCAATCACTTAATTTTATCTGTCCCTTTTGCTTATCTGTGTTTCCCTCAAAGCTCTGAGTGTGGATGAGAGAACTGCTGAGTGTTCAACAAGGTGACATTTATGTGTCTATCTGTGAAGTTTGCTAAATTTCCATCCTTTCACTGCCACCCTTACTCAGCTCAATCACAAACCAGTCCATTGCATTTAGAAAAAGCAGATGTTATTCACACTCCCAAATTAGACTCTTTCTGCTGTAAATATACCCCTTTCTGCAGTTTACGTTGTTTTCCTTTCTTCCCTCATGTTGAAATGATATTTAGATGTTGTATTTGAGAAAGCTAGTGATTTTGTCAACTCTTTCTAGCTTTTTATCTCTATCACTTTCAAACACAAATGGGCCAGTCTATTTAGGGTAGACATAGTTTACTGAAATTACAAATACAAGAAAAGTTGTGTGACTCATTTTTCATCTTTATTCTGCAGTGCTACCTTCCCAAAGCCAAGCGCAGCCTGGAGTGTGTTCTAAAATAATAGGAGATGTCTTCACATAAGCTTCACTAGTTGACTTGTTAGAGAAGGTATTCTGTTCCAACTTTATGGCCAGTAAGAAACTCTAACTTACCAAAAAAAGGAACAGTTTTGAGGGTTTTTTTGGTCATTCATTCACATCTGAAAGTGGTCGTAGGAATTTTTTTAATTAACGCTTGCCTGAGGAATAAATACTTAAGAGCAAGGCAGGCTAAGTTGCCAAGTAACTGGGAAGAATAACTGAAAGTTGCAGGGCAGTTGAATGTGAATTGCTTATTTATATTGTCTTCTTTTATTTGCATTGTAATTTTACACTTCTTGAAACAAATGTTCAAATTTGGAAGCAATTGTTCTGTAAGCTAGATGTAGATACAAACCCCCTTCAAAACTGTCTTGCTTTTGGTTCTATTATTATTTTATTTCTTAACTGCTTAACCAGGCTTGCTTCATTGATTTTACCTCTTCCTTATGGTAACTATTTTTTGCAATTCTAGCTTTGCAAGACCCATGTGCATGACATCATCTCATACTTGTTGCAAAATAGCCATTGCTTTAACTTGTCTTATGCTGAAGTCTAGGACTTTCTTGCTGTCTTTTGTTCCAGTGGTGGAGATGCTGAAATAGGTGAACAGTCATCATTTTGGCATAGCTGTTCTCTACAAGAAAGTGAAGGAGTTTGGTGAGAGTTGTGAAAAAGCTGGGGACAGCAGTG
This sequence comes from Platysteira castanea, assembly GCA_013397175.1. Classification (NCBI taxonomy): domain Eukaryota; kingdom Metazoa; phylum Chordata; class Aves; order Passeriformes; genus Platysteira; species Platysteira castanea. The sequence continues at coordinate 330,574 of VYXC01007873.1, forward strand.
GAACCTCATGGGCTGCAGTGTCCACTTTATGGCCCCTTAAGTGACACCCATGAGAAGCAACAGAAGCCACCAGGCTCTGTCATTGTTGAGTTTTGTCACTTGTATTAATCAGTGATAGAGTGTTCAATGCATGGACCATACTGCCCAACATCAGTTTAAAAATGATGGTAACACTGACTTCTGATGGGTAAAGGCATAACATGGGTAAAAGTTGTGTGAATCTGATCAAAATTTCAAAGGCTGGGAGAAAATACACGAAAAACTACCTCAATAATAATAGAAGCTCCATAATTTGCGGTGGCTGTGCAGAGGTTTGCTGTTAGCACCTCCCCCAAAACAAGTTATATTTACTTGGGAAAATTAGAGATTTATGTGGGTGCAACAGAAGAGAAATGTATTCACTGCTGTAGCAAAACTGTGTGGATGCAGTGTGTAGTATAGCCCTTCCCAATTAGTCTAAATAGAATATTGCAGTGCAAAATAACTTTCAAACTTAGATAAACCATAACACATACTCTGATGTTAATATCATGCTGAACTTTCTGAAGTTCATAAAGTGTATTGTTGGAACTAATTAATATGCTGGTTTTTTTTTAATACTCCAAAGACCTTAAGTTAGTAGTTTGATAATTAGGCTGTGTTTCATATTTAGATACAAACTGGAGATAATTAGAAATGCTGAGGTACCATGCGGGTTAAGTGGGCACCATTATTTGAGCTATTTAAAGCATTTTAGTGGTAGCTGATAAAGTGCAAAGTAAGCTGGACAGAGAGATTCTTTTCCATTATACATTAAATCTGTAGGCATAAATAGAGTTACATTTTCTACTCCAGTTAAAAGAGACAGAAACTCTCCATAAGATCCTACAACAAGCAATCGACTACTGCTGATAGCAGCATCTCCTCATGACTAGGTGTGTTAGGCTTTTCGGGAATGAACTGTCATTTTGTACTTTGTGCTGGGGTGAAAAAGAAAGGCAGTTTTGAACAATGCCACACCATGTCAAATTGCTTTCCAGAAATCACAGTTTTTTAATTTTTATAAGTTTAAACTGAGCTACCTTTGTGTTCTGCTGCCTATTTTCTGTTCCATCTTCCTCTGCTGCCAAAAGGTATTCAGCTCTGCCTGAGGTTTGTGTCAAGAAGTGCTTTAATACAGTCTGATGTCAAATATAGGCTATGGGATGGACATGCTCTGCAGAAACAGTAGCAACAAAGTTACAGAAATTTTAAAATACAGCAACAAAAATTTCAGAATAATTTGTGTGCTGTCTGTTCCAGACATGTTTTTGAAACACTCGACACTCATGCCCTGCCAGCGAAACATTTTCAGTATCTCAAGTAAAAGAAGTCTTTATAAATGAAAGCAGTAAGGATAACTTGGTATTTTGGAGAATGTTGAGAAAGGATTTTTCTGCCAGCATCTCCAACTACTCAACATAAAAACTTTTTCTAGCAAATTTCATAGTATTACCTTGTCTCCAGTGCTTAGAACATACATATTTTCCTGAAAGGGCTATGTTGCAAGTCACTATAGGGAGGGGAAAAGATAACAAATTCTCATTTGTTGCAATGGCATTTTTGCCATTTTTGAGGAGAAATGAAAACTTGATGCCGATCTGTTCTGAAAACAGTAGCCTGCTGAGGAAAGGGAGACCTCCAGCCCTAGGGATATCATGATACAGAAGAAAAGAAAAATTGTTCCCAGTATCAAATTGTACAGTATTTAGAAGCAGGTGCCCTTTGGGTTGGTTTTTAATTTAAATGGCTGCCTGGGAACCTCTCCTTACTAGGGCAATAGATCAGGCGTAGAGTGTGCTTAAGCAGAATTCACTCCTCCTAGGACCTTTTTGGTGCATGTAATGAGGAGAAGCTCTTACTGGCTAGTGACAAGTATGAGACAAAGGGAATGAAAAAGTTCTGGTTCTGATCTGAGCATCTTTTACACTTGTAGAGGGCACTTAACAGAAAAGTTAAGTGATATTTGAACCTAGAGTAAAAGACTTGTGGGATTTGTATATTCAGGGTCAAGTTTATGGACTGTGCTATCACAGAATGGGTCAGGTTGGAAGAGACCACAGTGGGTTGTTTGGTCCGATCTCCCTGCTCAAGCAGAGACATCCTAGAGCACATGGCACAGGTTTGCATCCAGGCAGTTCTTGAGTATCTCCAGTGAGGGAGACTCCACCACCTCCCTGAGCAATCTGTTTCAGTGCAGTCACCCACACAGTAAAGAAATTCTTTCTCGTGTTCAGATGGAACTTCCTGTGCATCAGTTTCTGCCCATTGCCTCTTCTTCTATTGGTTGGCACCACCAAAAAGAGCCTGGATCCAACCTCTTGACACCCACTCTTAGATATTTATACGCATTAACGAGGTCCCCTCTCGGTCACCTCTTTTTGAGGCTGAACAGGCCCAGCCCCCTCAGCCTTTCCTTGCAAGAGAGATTCTCCACACCCTTGACCAACTCAGTAGCTCTCCACTGGACCTGCTGCAGGAGCTCCATGTCTCTCTTGTACTGAGGAGCCCAGAACTGACACAGCACTCCAGATGTGGCCTCACCAGGGCTGAGGAGAGGGTCAGGATCACCTCCCTCTACCTGCTGGCAATGCCCTTCCTAACGCAGCCCAGGACCCCCAGGGCCCTCTTGCAGCAGTGCTGCTTGTGTCTTCGACAGGTGTCTACTGGGTGACATCACACTTGAAAGATACTGAGAAGTTTAACTGTTAACTCTCTTAACAAGTTTTGTTTAACTGTGAGTGCAAGAAAATCCACTTTTTTTTTATCCCTGAGAACTTCCGGAAAGAAACAAGTTTTTTCCCTCTTGCTGTGCATAGGAAAAATGAGAACATATGGTCCCAGAATGATCATGAAAAGAAAAACAAGTGAGTATAAAGAGTTTACTAACCCTTTACGTCATGGCATTCTTTGCACTAGTACATTGTCACTCGGACTGTGTATGCATCATGGTTGATTAAAGAAAGGATTTGTAATCATGAAGTGGTTGAGAGATATGTCCTGAGGGGAAATCAGTGAATTGCAACTTATACAAACCCTTCTTTCATCAAGCCTTATCAGCTTTTGTTGTGGATACTAACCTTTATGATGGTAGCTTAGACCATGCTATCAGTGGAAATGTGGTGGTCAGTAATTGCTAAGTAGTGATGACTGAAGGTATCCAAAAATATAGATACTGGAACAGACTGTGGGATCCATGTAGTTATCCTGAGCTAGGGGAAGAGGCAAACTTTATGCTCTGAAAAAGTTGGAGCAGGAAAGGCTTGTCTTCAGGAGTTGAAAGTTGGTGTGGTTTGAGAGGTTGATGTCTTAGGTAAAACCAACAAGAGCCAGATCAATGCCATACAAGCCCAGATTCTAGATTTCAGTTCTGCTTCTTACACCTATCAATACAACTTCTACTAAAGGCAAGAAAAAAATTGGAAGAGCATTTGAAAGTAGATTTTTTTTCTCTTGAAATGAAAGATGTTGTTTTGTTTGTTTGTTTGTTTGTTTTGTAAATGAAAAAAGTGCTTCAAAGCATCATGCTTCTATTTGCATTGAGTAATTTAAAGTCCATGGGAAAAAATAATTCCTTATGTGTGATTTTTAAAAAAATCTTCTCATTGAGATATTTATTGTTGACAATATTTGCTTAATAATATGTAGGGGCAGTTGAAGTGAAAATATCTTGTGCAAACATTGCAGAAATTTGACAGTGCTTATGAATTTATATGTGTAGGTATTCACATATCTGGATTATATATGTCAATAAGTACTGCCGCTTTGACCACAGAAATTCAAATCAGAAGTACAGGTTCTGTTTGCTATTGGTCAGTAAGGAATGATGCAGCATTTGACCTGTCCAGTTATGCTGGTAGTCAGTCATATGTATGGGGAGCCCAGTGGAAATTGGTAGGACCTAGAAGTCTTGAATTTTGGCCAGTCTATTCAATGTATATGATTTAAAATAACTATGAGTATTTTGTGTTAGTCATCTGATTTAAAGTTTTCAAAATCACGGTCATGCAATTATCTTTGCATAAAGATAAATTAGGGACTGTATCAATATTGACTGTATCAATATCTTACTGCTGGATTAATTGAAAAAACTGTAAGAATATCCTAGTGTTATTAGTACTATTGTTTGCAAAGTTTTTGTTGTGTCTACATATATCTAAGTCAGCAGATTTAGAAAAAAAATAATAAATATAATTTAGCTTTTTTAAATCTCTATAGCTTATTTCAGTCCTTCCACAGTATTTTGTGTCCTGAGTGATGTACACAATTCTCTCAAAGTACAGTATCCTGAAGTGTGTAGCTATGTTGGCACAGCAATAAAAGTCAGATCAGGTCATGAGAAGATGCTAGATCTTCTTTCTAATTGAAGAATGGAAAGCTGACCTGTGCAGTTCTTTGGACCTTCTGGAGGAGAGCAGTGAGTGACAGGAAAGTTTCCAAATGGTACCTCTGGGGATGTTGAGAGCCACCAAGAAGAACACAAACAGCTGGGAGTTGAATTTATGCCATTCAATTTTCAGTTATTAATATAGTTTAGTGTACATAAGTAGGACAAATATTCTTGTTAATATGGTTTTATAGGGGAATATTATATATAAAGGCCTGAGCTGATGGATTTTTGAAAATGGAAAACTTCCAAACCTAAGATTTCACAGAAAACGTGGAGTATTCATGACATGGGTCCTTTACTGCTTTTTTACTCTTAACTTACAGTTTAATGAACTATGATGGAGCCAAACATGGAGTCAGATCCCTATGGAAGCAGAAGAAATGTGGCAGAGGGAGAATGCCCTCTGCTTTGGTGCCTCATGGATTTCGTGGTTGAGTTGGGGCCATGGAGGAAGTCACTGTGCTGCGTGGGGATGCAGCTCTAACACTTTCTTTTCCACTGTTTCTGATTCTTTACTAGTCATACATGCAAACTAAAGATGCTTCCCCTGTCTAAATAGAAAGGAACACATTCACTGCATCTGTCATTGCTGGTATGTTCAGTCATGTGTTTAATCAGGTTCTTACTTCTATCTTGCTGTTTTTCAGCCCTACTGAAGCAGCAGGAAGCATTCATCATGTACATAAAAATGTGGAATTGATGCCTGATGGATTGTTCTCTCACCATTCTTCTCAATGTGACAGTTTATTATGTTGCCTTTCGCATTTTCTTCTGCACATATATTCCTCCTGTATTTCTCTCTCGTATATTCCTCCTATATTTCTCTCTCCCATATATATGCGCTTCTTAGCTAAAATCAGATGACAAGTATATATACTGGATATGTAAAGGAGTTTATTTCTATGTATGCTGCATTTTTTCCCATCAAGTGAAGGCATTAAAACAAATTAGAACATTGCTTAATGTGGTGTAAAATTATTGCCATATGAGCAGTCAATTAACAAGATAAAATTCACAGTAATGCCTTAAAGGTGAAATGTGAAAGCTTTTAATAAAAAAGAAAATGTGAAAAAAAAAATCCTTCCTGGTCCTCAAATCATTATCAGAGTATACAGGCAAACAACCATGAAAAATGCCTTTTATTATATATGCCTTAAAGATCTCTTCCTTCGTTACTGCTTTCTGAAGGCTTAACTGAGTGCCCATCCTCACTAAAGCTGATGAAGTTTGTGCAGGGAAGGTGATTCCAGGAGGGTAGACCCAGAGGAGTACCCCATCACTGGGTGTGAAATTTACCTCTTGCCTTTGGGTACTAGAAATTACCTCCTTTTTCTTATCTTGTGCTAAGGACAAAGACATTTCTGGCTCCAGAATGAAACTGAGGGCTCCAAATTCAGAGATGCAGGCTACACAGCTGCTAAGATGCCAGTTCTCCCAGGAACCATGACAGTCAGCCTTCCCTTCAGTGTTTGTGAGGAAAGTGCAGATGCTCACCATCACTTACTGCTGAGTGTCTGTAAGGTGCCAAAGGTCTGGCAATCCACCTAGCAAGCCTGAAGTCATGTCACTAGCAGTGCCTTCCTTATTGGTGTGTTGGCATTTTTGTATTAAATACAGCTCTTACCATAGTTCCAAAGAAAATTGCTGCCTGGGAGCTTGAATTAAATGCAATCTGAGCAATCTGGCAGGTTTTGTCTAAACATATATAACGTACTGAGCTTACACATGAACCACACTGGTATGATTTTAACTATCTTTTGGATGTGTATAAAGTCTGTTTTCTGAAATATCAGGGTGGCCTAATGCCTTCTAGAATGTGACCTTAAGATTTGCCATCTTATATTGTTAACTCTGTGTGTGAGCACTGTTTCCTTGGAAAGAGAGGCAGTGTATTGCTTGGGGACATGTACAAAGCTGGTCCAAGGTCCAGGCTCAGGCCCTGACCGTGGGGTGTGATCATCCCTCACCACAGCTGTACCTCTGAGACTCTGCCTGGCTTACAACAATATTTACCAAAAGTCCACCTAGGAAAAAGACTAGACAGAGGATTCATTATTTTAATTTTCTCTTGACTTCTGTGATACTTGATACAATCTCAGGGGGAACTGTACCTGAGTCAACAGTGTATTTTTCAATCTGAGTTGTCTTCTTGTTTTCCCAAATACTCAGAATTTTAAATGTTGTGATGTCCTAGCCACAAAATGTCCTGCATACAGAAGCCAGGGAATTTCCATGATTCAATTCCATTTTTAAGTCCGGTATTTTTTTCTAAATCAAAGCACATTTCTTAAAATGTATTTTAGGATCTGTAAAGAAAAGAGATTTGTTCTGTGGTGCTTTGTTCATGTATGTGTATGAAGACCTTTGTTCCTCATATTTGTTTGTCAAACCAGTGTGCATGCAAGTTTTTATTTGAAGTTCTGTGTTGATGCTGTTCTAATGCAGGCTTTTGGTGTTCACTGAAAATTTTGTTCTTTATGTATAAATTCAAGTCCTAAAGGCAGCCTGCCTGATTAAGCATGCACTTAACTAAAAACCAGTAGCTTCTTTCTGTTGTACAGAATAATTTTAACAAATAGTTACTGTGTAATGGATGCACAGAAAAATGAATTGGTCAAAACTTTTGCTAATATCTTGTCCATTCACCATTAATGTTTATTGCAACAACAAATCCAATTTATGGCAGAAGTTGTACAGAAAGATAAAGAAACAGTCTCTGCTTGAGGAAGCTTAAAGCCTAAAGGATTCATGTAGAAATGGTGAAACATAGAGCTCAACAAATTGAAAGCAAATCAACAGTAAACTTTGAGTTGTGTCTTACTGAACTTAAAATTTAGAGGCAGTTACTGACACTGCTTCTGTCCAAGCTCCAGTGATGAGAGAAAAATCAGTTATAGTGGTAGCAAATGTGTGTGTTTAAAGGGATAACTGTAGAGAGTCTGTTACAAAACTGATAGCTTTCTTTTGATACTGATACTAATTTTCAGAATATATACTACGTTGCCTTTCCTTTGTAAATGAGGTTGCAAATTAAAAATGTATTACCTCACTTGACAAAGTGCTTCCTGAGCGTAAGACTTGAAGCCAGTAATGGATGGTTACTATACCTCTTCGACCTGTACAGGAAATCTGCCTAAGAGAAAGACTTTGATTGCAAGACACTAGCTGTGCATATTTATTTATATAATATTTGGTATTTTTTAACATCTCTCCCACTGAGGCTGTAGAGTTGTGCACTTGTAATCCTGTTTGCAGGCGTTACTGTATGTGGTTTGAGGAATGCACAATTTGATGTAGTATGCTTGTCTGTGCAGATGTCTTTGTCTGAAGGATTTGATTGAATGAGTTGTCATATCAGGAAACTCAGTAAGTCAATTTGTTGTACTGATACTCCTGTAAAATACATGAGGACTGAGCCAAGAGCTGCTGTCTTCCAAGAGGTGTTTCAATAGTCCTGTCTGATAAATCAGATTCAGTTAAGTGCTCTATCTTGAATTTCCTTCCACCCTGACTTTAGCTAAGCTATGAAGGCAGAGTTATACAAAATCCTGTCACAAACCTCATGGCTTGAAGTAGGAGGAAATGGAAAGGAAAAAGACAGAGAGATATTTACTTGACAGTTACCCATTATGCAACCTTTAGTCTTGTCTATCTGTGCAGACTGTACATGGCTAAAGTCTGAAGAAAACTGCTCCACAAACAGTAGGAATGATTAAAATCACCTGTACAAAATTATGAATAGCAACAGCAGTGCCTATTGAAATATACTCAATTATTGCCAGGCACTTGGCAATTCCAGTCCTTTCTGTTGTAAACACCACAATATCTGAACTAATAGTAGAAGCAGCAGGTAGCTGTAACATGTTAGCTTATATGAAAAAGATTGAATACTATCTGGTAAGGATATTATGGACTTTATATGTTGTTGCATTATCAGTACATAGTGTGAGGGACTGGAGTGCAGAACAGTACTGAAAGTTGTGTAATTCCTTCACTGCATCTGAATCAGAATCTATTGGATAAAATGTGTCCTGAGGAGGGGGTCGTGTAAGGCTTGTTGACCCTAGAGGCTTTCTGGCCTGTGAGTCTTGGCCAAGAATTGGGAAGAGAAACAATTTACAAATCATCTGAGGAGCATGAAACTGCTTTTTGTGTCTGCAGTCGACCCTTGTGATCCTTACTTGTTCTTTGACATTGGCCTCTGAAATGCAGTTTTTCAAAGCAGATATAGGCTTTGGTAACCCAGAACTAACTTTTTGCATTCCTTAGTGAATAAAATTGCTTCAGAAATGAAGTACAGCACATAAGTGCTTCAGGTTATTCAGTGTTTGATGTAATATAGGTAATTTTGATGATGGGTTTTTAAGATCAACAAGTACTTGAATGGAAGAATATGTTTCTGGCTCCTGCTATTAATCACTTTATAGCCTTAAATCTAAAATTATTATTTATGATTAGGAGAAATTCTACTCATGATGCATTAAGTCTTTGTCACCTCAGTCATTGTTTAGGCCAGTCACTCTCTGCCTGGAAGAATTCACTCTTTCTTGGGCTTAATCCAAAAGATTTTAATACAGTTTGCATGCAGCTTTTCTTTAATTTCTGTTACTTTAGGTAAATAATTAAAGCTGTTTAGGAATTTCACAATATGGATACTTCGGAATGAGAAGAAGATTGCATTGCTGAAACTATGTTTTCTTCCAGCAAATACATCTGCAGTTGCTGCTTGCAGGAGGCTAATTTGACTGTACACATGGAATTAATTGGGTGATAAAGTGCTCTCGTGGGATGTGGGAGGCGCTGTCAAAACCTTGTCTAGAATTAATCAGAATGGGTGATTGTGCTGGGGTCTTCTCCATCCTGGGCAAGTGCCCTGAACACAGAACTTTTTATTTTTCTTATGGCATGATGAAAAAGGTGTTTGGTTGAATACATCTTCCCTCTCCCCCACAATTTTATGAGTATTTTTCAAAAACATTTTTCCTTTCCTTCGATAGATGCAATTTTTGTCAGATTTTCATGGGGTAAGGCTTTGCATTTGACTCCATCTTTTCACCAGTTTCCCACACATATGTGTCATGCCCTACTGCAATTTAGAGCTATTATTACTGTATTTAGTACTGTGTTCTTACCATGGCTTCCCATTGTGGTCTTAATCCTGTTTATAGCCATATGCCACCAAAGAAGCTGTACATTTAATTAGTAATTATGCTGATAGATTTTAGCTCATCAGGCAGGCTTTTCTCCTGTTTTTATTTCTGAATGGCTTTCAGAAAAATGCTGGTCTCTTAAGAAAGTTGAACATGTCTTAAACATGTTGAAAGTATCTTATCTGAATGAGAGAAAAACAGTGTTCTCAGAGGCTGTTGGTAAAATGTAAGCAGCTAACTACTGTAGGTGGCCAAAATCCTTTTCTTTTAAATGGAGCTAAACCAGTTTATGCCACCAGAATTTCTGGTGTAACATAATTTTTTCTGTTTATAGATTTCTCCTTGTTATAGAAGACATTGGTTAACCCATGACAATGTGGAATAACTGAGCCTGAGTATTTGATGCCATGTAAGCAGACCTGCATGGGTGTTCTCAGTGGTTATATACTTTCACTACACTCCTTGCTTTGCAGTGCAGAAAGATAATTTTTGCAAGGTAAAATACCACTTTGACCTTGTATACCCATCTAATTTCTGCCCTCTCCAGTGAGATTTCCAGCAGGGCTGCCAGGTGCAAATTAGATTTCTTTCATTATCAAGAGTAAAGCAAGCATTGTTACATTGATAACAGATCATCAGACAGCTACCATGCAGAAGGTACACTGGGCTTTTACTGTATTTTTCACTGCACTTGTGTGACCGAAAACCAAAACGGTTTGTTTTGCTGTGAAGCCATTCAGCGCCTTCCCTTTGCCTTTCTGCTCTGGTGAATGGAGTCATGGGCCATGTTTGGAGCTCATCACTCTTGTCCAGGTGGTTGCCCACAGCCCACGGGTGCTGTGTGTCTGTCAGCAGCACCTGCGGCTCCCTGGGTGGGGAGGCTGGCAGGGGCATGCGGGGGAATTGCCCTGGTCCCTTGGCCTGGCTACCCAGGCACCCAAAACAAAGAAGGAGGCTTACTGAAGGGTTCTCCCCAACAAGAGAAAAGTTTAAAAAAATATTTTTATGATTGAATGGTTGCTGGAGAGATAGGAGTGCAACAAGGTTGTGAGTATGCCCGGAACAGCAAAATCACAGATGCCTCCCCAGTGAATCTGAGTTGTTCCTAAGTCGGATGGGCAGTGGAGCTTTTGATTAAGCCTTTCCTGTGGGATTGCTTTCTAATAAAGCTTCAGGCAGGTGCCTGAGTACAGCTAATACCTCATTTTAAATTCTTCTGGTAGCACAGCACCTGGAGGAGATCAGAGGAAGGTGTGACTTCTTATACCATGGGTTTTCACTGGCACCCCTCACCTACAGAGACACAGTATATTGCAATCCTCCAGCCTCTGAGCCCAGTGTAAATCTCTACTGTTCCCTTTCTCTTTTTTTATGATATCTTTCTGATTTCTGCTGCAGATAAATAGGTGGTGCTTCTGTCAGGTACTCACTAAAGTACCGTGAATGAAGGTGCTTTGTTGGTGACCATTCCGTTACCTTGAATGGGTTTTGGCATGAATGTGCTATTTCTCTTGTACTTATTTGTTCATTCTTCTTTCATTTGGCTGGGTCTCCTTGTGACTTTTATAATCTATCTTTCTTCACTCTTGCCAGTTTCTTCACTATTTTGCTGAATTTCTACTTCCTTCTCCTCTCCCTCCTCATTCAGAATGTCCTTTAATGGAGCTCCGTGACCAAAAAAGAATTTTAGAGAGAATAAATGGAGTTATTTGCCCTTTTTGCACTTAATTTTCTCCTTTTTTACTTCTTTTTTCTCTTTGCAGAATTAGAATTAATGATTTTTCACTCTCACTTTACTTTCTTTTTACTCACAGGAGTTATTTATTTGAAAATAGAGAGAATTTAGAAAAGCAGGTATTTCTAATTGTTGCAAGAGGCAGATAGTCGCCTGTGTCTTATGCTGCACATGATAGGTTTGGCTTGGGAAATCCTGAGTTAGGGCTGGAGATGTTCTGTCATCTAGAGCACTCAATAGCAGGTCTAGATGCTTCTATTACTCCTGCATCTCCCCTAGAAGTTTTTCAGAAACCTTTCTGGTTGAAGCCTTTATTTACTCGTGGTTCTTAGGGTTTGAAAAACAAATACATTTTACTTGCTTTTAGCCTTTTTGAACTGGAGCATGCTGTCTCTTTCTTAGTCTGCCCAGTTACTTGGCTTGTTTTAAAGAGATGTTTATGCTATTTACATACTGAAGATTGTCTCTCTTGTTGTTGGCATCACCTTTGAAGTTTTGTTTCCATTGTAGATGGCCTCTCATTTTATGTCCTGTTGTTCTCTGCTCTGAAATACTGAAGGGGGTTTGAGTTTGTCCTCTCTGCTCCTAGAAGACGTTTAGAGGTGATTTTTTTCCCCCTTACTGATCCTTTAAATAACACTTTCTCTCCAGTCCCTGCAGTTTGGCTGATCAAAGGTGTGGCACAACAGCTATAATGTGTGAGTTTCTAAGAAAACCACATGCTAGAAATGGTTTGCCTAGCTTACTCTCCAGATTTTTACATATAACCTCTTCTCATATAAACCACTGGCACAATATTCATGGGAGAAAATCCAATTGACTCCATTTCTTCTGCATCATTAACAGGCTAAGCACGCACAGTATTTATTTAAATCAAACAGCATGTTTTATAACAAAACCAAACAGTGATGTCCTCTACAGAGCAATGACAACAGTCCTTCAGAACACACAGATTCCCCCATCGTATGCAGGGAGGAATTCTAATCTGTACTCACATCAGCCACTGTGCTCTCATCCTCAGTATCATGAAGGGTTTGCTTACTAAGTATATTTTCAGTGCAGTGTTAGGATAGGTATTGTCAGTATAGCCCTGAAGGCTAAAGCCTTTTAAATTTTGAAAATGCAGCCTTTGTTTAGCAGTCTATTTGTCATCAGGTTTTGAAGATGTGGTGCTGTAAAATGAACCATTTTAAGGCAAATATGATCCCTGAAAATCAGGTCCAATACAGTTTTATATGCACGGTGAGAGCCTTCCAAAAGACTGAATCAAATTAATTAGCTCTAGCTATGTAGCACTGCTCCTGCCTCACTGAACTGAGAGCTGAACTGAAAGGCATGGTCAGACTCCACAGTGCTGTTACATTATTCTGCACCTCTGGAGAAGTCTCTAGGGTCAAAACCAAAGAATATCTCTGCTGTCAAGGGAAAAAACGGGCAGAACTTTCTGCTTTAGGAAAGTTCCTAATGTCATTTTGCACTTTGACCTATAAAATGAGGATTATTCGCAAGTTATAAAGGATTACTTGGATATATTATGCTGCAGATTTAACACTGTTACTGCCCTTATGCAGCTAATAAGCAAAGTTGTGGGAATCAGGACACCATTTAGGCCAGAGTCTTGCTAAGTTTCTTCTGAAAGCTGCTCCTATCAGATTAAATTAATAGCCCTTGCCTACCCAGTGCAGTTTGATTGGTGCTTGCTGCCTGCAGAGCTGGCCTAGCACTGTCTGTATGGGAAGAAATTTCACCTGGAAATACTACACCTGCAGTTGGTGCACCTGCCAATACCAAATTGCAGGTTAAAATACCTTCTCAGCCAGCATGAAGATTAGTGACCTGTGAAAAGGAAAAGCTGTGAGATGTAAGTTACTTAAGGTGCAAAAAGCCATGCAGTTTCAGCAAGAAGGAACAAGAGAATGATGCAAAATTAAAAGTTGAAGAATTACTTATAGTGAACTTTTGAGAGGTATGCACATATTTCTCACTGTGCTGTCCATGTGTATGTAGATAAATACCTGAATCCTAATGCATTCAGAGTTTGTGTGCTGTGGTTGATTTTAGCCATCACACAAGTCCTAAAGGAAAAATACAATTTTTCTTTGACATTTGCTTGTGTACTCAGATATGAAAGAGAATTAATTTTGATAGGCATTTTTCTTTTTCTGAACTTTTTATGTGGTTACAATCCAGAAGGGAAAAAAAGAAAAAAAAAAAATAGAATAGAATTATGTACCAGTCTCGTTCGTGAAGGTGCTATTTAGTTCTGAGGGAAACTACTTTGGCAGTGATTATATGGCTGAATGTTTTCAATGGTGAAAAAAATACATCTGAGACTTTAGTGACCTTTTTTCTTTAATGAAGGAGAACAGAATATCTCTAGAAGAGTCTAATATCCTAAATATTTAAAATGGCTTCATGAAATATAAAAGCCAAGCAACAAAGAGAGCTGCATTGTAAAGTAGAGGGTGGATCATGAACAGAGGAGTAAAAACACGAGGATGGTACAGGGCCATTTGCTTTGGCCAGAACAGTTTCTGTAGAGCAGATGGAGAGAGGCTTTTACCAAGGCCTGCAGTGACAATGATTTTTCACTGAAAGAGGATACGTTTATATTAGACACAGGAATAAATTTGTCACAATAAGGGTGGGCAGACACTGGAACAATCTGCCCTAGTGGCTTCTTATTCCCTGGATGAAGGCCAGCTTGGTAGGGGCTTTGAGCAACCTGCTCTAGAAAAAGGTGTCCTTGTCCATGGCAAGTAGGTTGGAATAGATGATCTTAAAGGTCCCTTCCAACCAAAGTCATTTTGTGGCTCTAATGTTCTGTGAACACCAGTTGTTGATTTCATCAGGGGCGCTGAAGGAACAGAGGGACATAGAAGAAAGGTCATAGTACTGGGGCATTGTATTGAAAAACTTCCTCACAACACCTCAATACTGAAGGACAATAATAATCAAAATATGAAGCTGTGAATCACAGCCATACAGCAAAGATCTTACTAAGATTTTCCTCCCTCGGGAAGAATTACTGGACCACTTGGATAGAAAGTGAACACTTAATTATTTTTTTAAGTCAAAAAGAAAGAAGAGTTAATGACAGACTAAAGTTGATAGCACTTCTGAGAATTTGTTCACTGAGACTTAGTTTTGAATAAAACCTATGAACCAGTTATGATCTTTCCCCCTTTTTAAAAGCATCTTGTCATATTAAAGGCCAGGCTGGTAAAACAGAAGAGGTTATGCCGTGTCTACATTCACTGGGCCCTCGCAGTTTGCTCTGGAACAGGGAGTTAGCAGCCATCTCAACAGATAGATAATTGCTGTATTGCTTTCAGAGTCAGTTATATAATACAGAGCCACCTTACTGGCAGACACCTTAAACTCCATTTGCCAGGAAATCTGTAAAATGCCTTCAAAAGACAATTCTAAAATTCATGGACCTAGTACAGACATTGGTTTGGACACATACAATTTCCCAGTGCCTTTCTCCCAGCTGCAGTGGTTCTGTGTTGCAGTTGGTAATTGCCTGTCTCTTTTCTCCCTGTCTCACAGGGACAAACAAGCTTTTCATGTCTCCTCGCTCTGCTTCACAGATGCTAGCCATACTCTTCTTGCAATCACTTATCTAAATGATTAACATAATTAAGTTAAACTCAGTGAAATTGTTCCCAAATTGTGTTTAGCTTGAGGGTTGTTTTGGCTTGGAAGTGGAGCTGGTGTTTCCAAACCTCCCTTTGTCTTTTTTTTTTTTTTTTTGGTTTAGGTATAATTGTATCAGTTGTTTTCCTTTGATTTCTTGTTTTCTTTATAGATTATAACTTTAGATCACTGTAACTCATTTCATCGACGTGTAGAAACCCAAGATCATAGGTAGTGCCTTACTTAAAAGCACAAAGTCGTTTTTCTCTGAGCAGTGTATGGAGTTATTGATGAGATTTTTAAGTTTCTAATAACCGGTCAGCAGTACAGCAACTCAGCCAATGCAAGCAATGCAGTCTTTACAGATAGCAAATATTTTTTGTGAGCATGTTTTTGTATTTCTTTATGGGCAGACAACGGGGAAAACAGTTTTCTAAAGTCTGTGTTTGAATAAAATCATGCTTCTCCTAACTGAACTGGCTGCTTAGCTGAATAAGGGCAAGCAACATGAATTTGAGAACAGTGACATCAGTAAATAACCTGCCCCCTTTTGCTTCTCCTATTGACAGAGATTTAGATTAGCCTAGTTGTCCCTATTTTTCATAATCACCTGTCTTTCAGATATGTTTCTGCTCCAGAAGTACCACAATGCTTCAGTAAATCATAGTAATGCTGTATTAGAAACTGAACAGAGCTGTACTGAGACAGTCCCTGACCTCACATTCTGGCGATTTAAATAGAAATTTAGCATCAAACTCTTGTGATTGTATTAGTGTAACATAAACTGACTTAGAAACAAGTTGTGCAAAACCGTCTATAGAACAAAATTTTTTGCTAGTGTAGCCATTTCATATGTGTAAGCTGTGTAGATAGATGACTCTTTGCACTGATGAAGTATTTTTAATTGCAAAATTAATTACAAGAACAGAGTGTTGCATTTAATTTCACCCTGTAAGATTGGTGAGAATGAGCAACCACATGGGAGAATATGGAACAGGAGCGAAAAAGAGGGGCTGGAGAAAAAATGTAGCGGCAATTTGGACTTGTTTCCTACTAGTTAGTCACTACTTCCAAATAAGGGTGTGCTTGAGGTTTGTTTTGTTTAGGATTTTTTGTTGACATGTGAATGATGCTGCTAATTGTCTTGGCTGCCTGCTCAGTCAGGCTGGGCTTGCCTCCCCAAGTGCCTGTTTGGTGTTCCTGTGCAGAAGTTGCATTCAATTATTTGCAGTAATTTGGAGCGCAGCACATCTAGATGATTCTTCATGCCACAGGTGTTGAAGTGCTTCTTTTGGTTTAGCAAGACAAAACTGAATTCTAAAGAAAAAGTTAATGTATTGGAAAATTACTCCAAATGGAATAAAATTGCATTTTGCTAACTAATTAAATTTATTTTTCATCCTTTAACATAAAAATATAATAATTTACAGAGCCTGGCATTGCTTTGCTTTCAAGGCGTTTGGGGGATGTATTGGCACTCACTCTATCTTACTTGCTCTCCATTCAAAAGTTTGTTTCAAATGCAGACAGGCATTCTCTGTCAAAAGGATTCCTGCACTTCTCTTTTTGTTGTCTGGTTTCTTTGTGTTAAGGACTCCTGGTTTCCTTTGCAATGTGTAGTACTTCTGTGCTATAAATCTTTGTTTTGTTGCACCACTGGAATGTATTATCTAAGTTAAATCAGTTAGCATAAAACATTTGAGTTTTACCTGATTCTAAGTTCTTGTGTTGGAGAGAATTCTGCAGAGTTCAACAGTTTTGTTACATTTGTTATAGCTTACCATGAGTTTTGATTTCACCTTATAGCTATTTACTTGGAGAAATAAGAACACTGGATAAGAGGTCCATTGAAAGACTTGGAAATGCCTCTAAGACATGGGAGCTTCTATATCACCTGGTATACAAATGGGTGGCTTTTGGCAATGTTCTTACTGGGGCAGAAAGGCTTTCAGGTAGCTCTGCTGTTAAAATTATTGCTACCTCTAGTGTTTCCTTTAAGATTACCAAAACATCTAACACTTCATTCCATTTTTGGGATATTCGAGTTTAGAGAGCCTGACAGGGGAAAAAGAAAAAAAGACTGTGTGGGAATTTCACCCCTCTTTTGTGAATGTAACAGAGTAATTAATGTAGCTATGCTTGAGTTGCTGTTTTAATTAGTGGCCTGTTACCATAAATGTAATGAGTGTAGATGGAAAAAATTCTAACCTTGCTATTATCTTGTACATTGGGCTGAACACTTCTCTGAAGTCAGCTTAAGATTTGGGCCTTTTGAGTTTTAAAAAAAAGAATACCTACTTGGGGCAGCAGTCAATTGAAGTGGAGCGAAGTATTTTTAACAGGACGAAGCACCATCTTTACTGCCATTTAGAGCTTTTTATAACACCAGCGTCAGCCTGTTAAAGACCACCCTCTGATCAACCATGCAGTATCAGGCATGATTGCCAAATTATTATCACCAGCCTGACCACAGCATCACTGCTTGTATGTGTGAGTAGTAACTTGTATTGGAAGTAAAAACCAGGAAGCTGTCATGAGAATAGCAGGGTTTAGTTTGTTGACCAGTAGAATCACAGGGATTGTTTCATTGGTGCCTAATAGCCAGTTCTTCATTTAAGCACAGGGTCACCAATACAAGGGTATTTATCATTTCAAAAATTATTTTAGCTGTGCTACCATATTAAAAGTCTCAGTAAAAATTTAGACTATGTCCTTCTTAATCATCCAGATTGTGCTAGACCTTGGATAAGGAATACCAACAGGCTTTGAATCCTGGTCACGAATTTTTAATGCAGGTGCATTTTTACCCTGACCTGAGACATCAGAGTTAATTTCTACCTGTGTGTTTTGAACTGAATTAGGGTAAAAAAAAAAAAAAAAACAAAAAAAAAAACTAAAAAAAAATTGAGCAGAGAAAGTACAGAGCAGAACAAAATGAGCAGAGATGTCTCAAAGAAGTGGTGGATGGATTTCAGTAGCAGCAGTTGTGGCTGTAGGACCTCTGTGGGGAAGATGGCAGCTGTATGTGCAACGTGTGCATCAGTGCCGAAGAACTCTTGTATCAAAGAGTAACTCAGGAGAGTAGTGTCACTTGCAATACATGAGCACCAAGTAGCAGTTGGTATCCGTGTGGTAATCCTGTTCTTTTCTGTGGCTCTGCTATTTCCTTCTGGTACTTTGCCATCCCTCAATAACTGCTGGGTAGCTTTTAGTCACACTGGCTTGCTAAACATTGGAGAGCCCTTGCAGCTAGCTGGGAAAAAACACAGATTAAATACAAAATTTAAGACTAATTCTTCTTTAACCCTAGTTGAAGCTATTTGGATATCATGTGACTAAAAATATCTAGTGTTTGGCACTCTGTCTGAGCAATGTCTTGAACATTTAAAGAATAATCATACACTCTTCAATACTGGGAAATAAAAATAGAAGTGCCATGCCCAGGCAGATCATGTAAGTCAAGGAAAAAGCCACAAATGGAATTGCTGCCCCTGCTTTCCCTTCTCTCTTAGACCACTGCCTGTAGTTTCCAGGAAAAGAAGAAAAGCCACCAAAGAAAAGCTGATCAGGGCTATCAGTCCCAGCAAAAAGTCAGTGGAGGGAGTAGAGAAAGGATAAAGGACCACCTCTTACTTAAGCCCAAGGGCTGATACTGTGAAATAATATTTATATGCTGAGATCTGTAGGTTGCTTTAGTTATAGTGACATGGGACAGGTATCAATTAGAGAAAATTTCCATAACATAATTAAGAGATAACACTTTGCCGCTCTCCTACTTTCTTTCACTTGAAAATTCTCCATTGATTTTAATTAAGCTTGTCTTGGACTCATGACCATAATCAATGTGATTTTCCCCCCCAATTTAACAGCTAGCTTTGCTCATCAAGGAACTTTTTCCAGGTGTAACATGCTCTACTTAAGAAGTTTCATTTTAAGCTATTCAACTACTCCTTCCTAGAATGACTTAAAAATGCCTTCAGAATATAGAGCTAGGGAATCAAGTTTTCCAAATTAGTAAGCGCATATTCTCAATTTGCTGTGAATGCTTTACTTTCCACAGAAAGCAGATACTAGGTTCCTAGTGGAAAACACTTGAATAAAGATTTTTTTTGTATGCCATCTTATGAAGAGAAAGGGAAAAAGGGGCACTTGCTAAATGCTTACTTGTGAATGTGAATAATCATGGTAATTTTTGTTATAACCATTTGAACAATCTACTTGTTGTTTCTAGAATCAACATAAAGGCTTTTAATCTTGCATTGTAGGTAGAATAATACTGCCAAAGGAAGCATTCTGGGTTGTTAATTAAACCAAATTGCATCTGCTTGAATGCTGAAGAAAACAAGAAGTTTCTTTTATAAGGGATTTTTGAGTTTCCGTTGTAAGGGATTTTTGATTCCTTGTGGGTGTTTCTGCTAAGACTCAGAATCTGATCTCTATTTCTGTAGAGTCTCATTCTTCCTATAGCAGGAAGTAGCATCTAATTCCACCGACTTTCAATAGTTTGCTTTGCTTTGTTGCGTGGTGAATTTCAGGCAGTGACCCGTAGTATGGGCTCATGTCCTTCATGTCTGATTAAATTTATCTAAGGGACAAAGGATCCAGTAGATGTGCAGATAGTCAACAACTATGTAATGGAGGGCAGCATGCTAATAAAGCCCTTCTGTGAATAGTACTCAGTTCTTTCGAATATGTGGTTACTAATTTCCTCGTGGAAATTCTCAAGAGCACTTATCTGCCTTTTCAAATATTGCCTTACAAATATTAGCTGATTTCTTCTGACAAACCTTTAGTAGGAGTTATTTTCCAATTTTTTTTCAGGATGGATATTTCCTTCTGTTGGAAATTTCTTGTTATTTAAATAAAATACAACTTGTGAGTTTTTCATCTGACTACCAAACATAGAAAGTGTAAGTGTAAGTCGTGACCTTGAAAAATTTAGATTCAGTTACTTCCAAGAATATCCTTTAATTCAGGTGCTTTTCAAGTTCCTAATATTGTCTGTAACATTCTTTTGTAACATACGGTGATTTGGAGCTTCTTGTGTTCACAGTCTGAAAATTTGAATATTTTTTCATATGCACAGTTTAATAGCACTGTGAAATAAGGAAGTGCAGTTATTCCCATTTCACAGACTGTGGAGTATCAGACTCGTAGCTCATAGATTTACACTGCTCTGGGATCTGAGCTGGCATCTCTGCTTGGTAATCCACTTCCATATCCAGAATGCTATACCCTAAATTACATCCAGTCTTTCTTTTAACACCCAGCTGAAGTGCTTCAGCGACAAAAGTCTAATCTTACTCTTCAGTCAGTGGGTAATTAGAGATCTAGCTCTATTACATTGCAATTAGAGATCTAGTTGTTCTAGATATAGTACAACATACTACTTGAAGTGTGTGAGGTGCCTGAATACAAATTAAATTTAATATTATGTACTTCTTTATTGCCACTGATTGCAGAAGGAGACTATTGTCTTCCCTTAGATTTAGCTATGCTTAGTACCTGAATTGCATCAGCAAGTAATCCAAAACCAGCAAGGTTGTTAGGAGCAGACTGACAGCCAGCCATGGGCTACAGCTCTTAGTATGAGACCTTTGCCCTTGTCTTCTAATACAGCTTTTGTTTAGTGTAAATACAAGGAGTGTCTATACGAACATGGCAAAATAGATCTGTCTAAATAAACGAGGAAGAAAATAAATCCCCATGACCCTGATGTACTTCTGCAGGCCCCAGAGGCTCTTTGATTAAGTAAAACTGTCACCTACCAGTGTTATCTTTTCACTTCCATTTTACTCATTAATCTTCAGTACTGCTAACAATAAGACATATTTAATGCGTACATTAAGTCACTTGTAGCCCTTTTATCTGTAGATTGCTGGCTCTCATCCAGCTGCTGTAAAAGTCATTAAAACGTGTTATCATCTGATGGCTGCTCAGTGGCTGAGACAGTCCAAGTCCTCTGCCAGTGTATGAATGCCCACATTAGCTTGGCGAAAAGCAGTCTTCATCTGGTTTCTACGAAATTCAGAGTCTGATTCTAACATGTGGAAACAGGTCAGTGATGCTGCATGCTTCAACTCCCATCCCTATTTCTGTTCTCTGTCCACTTTGTTCCTTTGAGGAGCTCCTTGGTCTTCAAGATTACCAGCCAAGGAACTTCTACAGGCTGATTGTTACCTAAATATAATCCTTTGCAAATCACGAAAAACTTAACTTTTACCTTTTAATCGTCAGGAATGATATCTCAGTTAAATTTTGCTCTGGTCCCACTGTCATGGAGCTTTTTTTAACTGTTTAGGATCCTTGGGGCTGCCTCATGGAGTGTTCAGCATTCAGTCTCTTACTTGGGGACTGTGAGATCAGAGAGCTGGGGCTGGCAAAGCTGGGTGTTCATGCACTGGATGGATCCTGGCTCCTGGCTCTTCGCAAAATTCCAGTTGAATCAAAGCTGCAGAGCAGCGAGGCTGGAGGCACAAAGAGGTTCCACTTAAATTGGCGATTTTACGATTTCCAGTTTACCTACCAAGAATTTAAGAGCATGGAAAGCTAGAGAGATTTCAAAGAGGCTTGGCCATCTTAACAAAGAGGAAGGGCTTGATCAACTAGATAAGTTAAATTTTCTGGGTTTGTAGTTTTCATGATGAGAACCTGGGGATCTGGTTCTGAGCAGCTTTACTGTAATTACCTGTTCATCACCTTCTGAACTTTAGAGTGGCCCAGAAATGGCCTTTTTAACCATGATTTTGATGTTAAAGTTCAGTTCACTTAGTTTTATTCTTCTTTGGCTCTTGTAAGTGCAGTAATAGTTTTATTTCTGTATCTTTCTGCTATGAGTTTATAATTTCTCTTTGACTTCTAAGGGAGCTAGGGGAGAATGTGCAGAGGAATCATAGTTGTTCGGGTGGAAGAAAAATATGTATGAACTGTCTGAATACAGAAAGTATTAATTAAGAATATGCATTATAAATACACTTTTTTTCTAGAAGCCCATGAAATTGGTTGGTTGAAGTAAATTATTTTTTTCTTTGCAGTGGGAGTTATGAAGCAGTGTAGATTTTAGCACTCAGTGTACTGTAGGATTAATTATACTCCTAAACCCATCAGACTTTCAGGAAACAGAACCTGATCCCTGAAAAGAATGAATGGCTCCAAAGAGAGTGCAATTTGAGTATGCTGGTAAGAGGTTGAAAAAGAAGAGCTTAGTCTCTCAGTATCTCACAGGATTAGGCTCTTTATTCTTATTAAGGATATGCATCTTGAACAGTGAAAGTGAATTGAGATCTGGCGTGGCTGGGAGCAGGTAATATATTCAGAAAGGCAAGAAGCTTAGTTTAAAAATAATTTAGATAAAGTTTTATTAATAAAGAAAGAGTTGAAACATTTATAACATTTGCAGAAACATTTTAGTATATTAAGTTTAAAAAGTTATGCTGCTTATTGAACCTCTTGATTATGCAAAGAAAAGCACCAGTTTATAATATTCATTGAACCATTAAATGGAGCCCAGCAAGTGATTAAAATTAATAGGTCAGCATGAAACTTGGGTGGATACAGAGGAAAAAGCCCAGGGTGACTTGCTGTTAAAATGTTGCATCTGTTTATCAAAGTGAGTTGTGTAGCCCAATTCTTTTTTATAACAGTCTTCCTGTTTGGGCTTTATTATGACTCATTGTAATCTTTCTTCCAAAAATTTAGATTTCTTATTCAGTGGCAATATTTTCTTGAAGTAACAGGTAAGGCATAATAGGTAAGTTATGTTTGCAATAAGGACCTACACAGAGCTTTGCCAGCTTGAAAGCCATAGAAGAGGTTGTAGAGCCAAAGGAAACATACAGAAGAAGAAAAGGAAACAGCCGAATGTGTGCTGCACTCAGTAGAAATGAACAGAATGGAATAATGTGATCACAGTTCCCAATTCTATCTGAACAGACCGATGCTTTGGCAAATGAGAAATGCCTAATATCAGGCAGGAGGATGTGGTGGGTTGCTGCTTTCCTCATTTATGTATTTTGTTTCTGAGAAGAGTAGTGGAGTTCCTGGGTGTGAAGAGTTTTTAACGCATTTGCTTCTGAATAAAGGGCAGATATGTCTGTTGGATTGCACCACATTGTGCTACTGAGTCCTAGTGGCCACCACTTTTGGTGCAACACTAATGACCACCTGCAGCACAGCAGGGAGCAGGCTGGGCCCCCAGTGAAGCGATTATACTTTGCTGCAGGTTCTGATCCTAACTGGTGAGTGTTTTGGAGTCCTAGCACCCTTACCTTTCTCGTTTATTACAGTAGACAGCTTTCCTATTTCTGTTATATCTTGTTGCACGGCTAAGCCTTACGTACGTGATGTCAGTAACTCCTTTGCATTCCAGGGACTTAGATTAAACTTTTGGTATGAGTAATATATATATTTTGAATTAAAATGAAAGAGCACTGGAGAGGCACTGCATGTTTTAAGTCGGCAATCTGAAACAGCAATAAATTGTAAAAATCCTGACATAGTTAAATCCGTTAGTAACAAAAAAAAAGGCACACAGCTCCATATCTGACTTTAACTGCTTTCAGATGACAGGACTGGATTCTTATCACAGGTAAGCAAGTATGAGTCTGAAATAACTTTTCTGACAGTGTTATTGTGGATTTACACCAGTGTAATGGAGAATTGGATATGGGTTTTGAATTTAAATCCTTTCACCTCTCACTTAAATTTAAAAGTAATTTACCTGAGCCTTTTGCTATACAAAAATTCTTAAAGTCTGGACAGCTCATGCTAAGTGCATGATCCCTTTGAGTGACAGCCGGAATACTATCAGGAAATTAGATAAAGATGTTTAGACATGTGGTTAGTACTAACTGAACTCATGTTGAAACCTTCTCCTAGTGAACCTGTCCAACACCTTAACTCCTTTTGAGTCACCACAATATTCCTTCCTAATGCAGTGAACATTCTTTGTTTTGAATCCTGTGTATTGCCTTCCACAGGAAACCACAGACTGTCAGTGTTAACAAGGGAGGGTGGTGGTGGATTGATTATTGGTTTGGCCTAATTAACTCTGTGATGTTAAACAACAGTCAGTGGTAGAAATAGCTTACAAGTCTGCCTTTACTGAAGAAAGTAATTGGATTCAGATCCTGTAAAATGGTTTATCTTACCATTCTAATTCTTCTTAGGACCCGCTGTGGCCCTTACCCAGTCTGTGATTCTGTCATTCTGTATCCTGAGGTGCCACATTGCACTCCTGGTAGTAGGTGGATAGGAATCTTTTGAGGCACAAGTCCTGAAGTCTTCCCTTTTACCTAGAGGGATTTTTATAACTGCAGAACTGGTCTTCTGGCATGCAAGAGGGAGGATGTGATGTTTTGAGGTGCAGAGCTGTACAGAGCTGCACCTGGCCTTACCTTTTGCACAGCGTGGTGTGCCATCTTGGTGAGGGACCTTTGCAAATCCCTGCAGCCGTGCACAAGACCGCATTTGTTTCAGGTTGGAGTATTTCACTTCTGAGGAAACAGAAAGACCAAAGTGTGGCTGTGGAGCTGCCTTAACTCAGGTAATCTTGACGGGATGAATTTATAGACATAGCAATAAACCTGCTTTTGTTAAAACACATGGCATGGACATGGGTAATGAAGAATGTGGCCTTTCATGAATATTTAATCTTCCTTATCCAGCTGCTTCATGCATGCTTATATATATATATTTACATACATACAATCCTTATGTTAAGGATGCTTATACTAATGTTCCTTAACGACTCTTAAGGAGCTCACGAAAGGCTTACCCACAGCTGTCGCCTTGTTTTCTGTAAGCCTTCTGTTTTTAACCTTGGAGTCAGATTTTTTCTCATAGTTTTATGTAAATAGTAGCCGATGTTTACTTAACGGTATCTTCTGTTTTTCATTCCTTTGGTGATATGACCACTTTGATGAGCATCTTTCTTCTCCAGTGAAATGGAGAAGGAAGTGACATGCTCTCCAATCCCTTGTGGAATTGGAATGTGTATAAGAATAAGATAATGTCAATAAATCGACGTCATATCCTCTTTTCTGCTGAACCTGGCAAGTGTTAGAGCATCTTTATTGTGTCTCCTCGGACACACACAGCTTACCTACAACCTGGCTGAATGAGTATGCCTCTTATTTTCAGGCATGTTTTCACTTATCTCCAATATCTGTTTTATTCCCCACCTGTGTAAATCCTGTCTTTAAAAATAACGTAGGAAGGTACAATACTATCACTTTATCAGTTTAGCTCAGCTGAAATCCAGGATACTATACATAGGCACAAAAATCTAACGGAGTTTATCCTTTCAGATATGCATTAGCCCTGGAACAGACTTAATGAAGTAAGGATTCATTAGGCAGAGGTACGGTAATTAGGAAGGGAATTATCTTTGCCTTGCAAAAGAAGTTTCCAAGCTTTCTCATTTTCTTTTTAAAGGTTTGGTATTGGTAAAGAAATAAAATAATTTCTGACTGGGAACATTATGCTTCTCCAAAAAATAATAAAAGCATGGATTATATTGCTATACAATCTGTGCTTTATTAAGGGTAAAAATAATACTGTGTAATGGTATATTTCATTTTTAATAGAAACCATAAAATTACTTGTGAAAGTGACTATGTTTTGAAAGACTAGAAAGGTAAGGACAGAGGAGTGTGGAGCATTTAGAGTTCCACATGAAGTCATGGTGAGTTTTAAGTGTTCAGCACCTGTGAAACTCAAATTTGCCCAGCTAGTCAGCCAACCCAAGAGTAGAATTCAATCTCTTCACCCTCTTGTCTATGCTCAGTTCCTTAGGCCACATGTATATTCCCATGTATATTAAATTACGAAAATAATAATTACAAATCTGTGTGGTAATTTGTTTTAGTTCTCTTTGATGTGGATTTTGCAGAATTATGGATAGGTGCCAAGTGTCTTGGGAGGTCATGGCTGGACTCATGGGGCTGTCACTATGGCAACTCTGATGGATGCAGAATTTCCAAGCAATGGATTTACAAAGGAGAGGGAAAAGAGGGCTCTTGTGCATTATTCAGGCTGTCAATATCTGTTCAAACACAAGGAATACAGATGGAATGCTTCTTAATACAGTTATTATTGTATTGTCTCAGCATAATAATGATGCAGTAAAAACTATTGATTAGCAGCTGAAATCTAGAAGTAAACACTCTACCATATCCTAATTTTCTTAGCAGTTGCTATTCTATCTGTCCTGTGACTGCTGCAGTGTGACTGTGACTGCAGCTAAAGAAAGTAATATTGGAGAAGTGTTATGTTTGTGATTTAATTTGTATTTTGATAGTGGGCAAGTGGCCAGGTCTTCAAGTGGTCACTTATTTCCTGCTGGGATGGTAAACCACATTTAGAGACGGGCAGGAACTCCTTGACAAAGTCTAAATCTTCAAAGGCACCAGTTTATTATTTATTATTGAAGCCTAAATATTTACACACATTTACAAACTTTCAGTACAATGCAAGTATGAACCTTCTGAGTTTTCTAATTTCCAGGAAGCTGTCCTAGAGGCATTGCCTCCGAGGCAGTGATTTTAAACCTCTAGTCTGCTTCCTGAGCTGGGAAGGTGGGAATCTGGGAGAGCCTGAGCTCCAAAGAGGGCTTTTGTAGATTCAACTTCGGCTCTGGAGCAGGAGGCTCCAAATCCCACCCCCAATCCCTGTTACAGGTGTCTCAGGGCACCCAGCTTATCCAGTTGATGGTGCAACTCTGGAGCTGGAAGACTTGAGAAGTATCAGTAATCCTGCCTGAGGTCATAGCTCACAGACCTGCTGTGTTCCTACATAGTCTTCCCTCTCAGTTAGAGGCTGTGGTTTGAATAGAATAATTTTTTTTTCTCCTCTGGGGAGTTTCAAAAAGTCTAGTTTCTGTTTTGTGTCGGAATACATTTTGTCATGGTTCTGCATGCAGATCTCCCCTTTTCCCCTGAACTGGGTTTCTTTGTTATCTGCTTTGAGGGAAGGGGAGAGAGGGGGAGGAAGTGAGCAGAGCAGTAGTTTCATCTTTATAAATGGGGAACTCCCATATCACTGTGAAAGGAATCTCTTAAAAGAACTAAAACAAGGAACTGGGCAAGTAGGGTGGAAGCTCCCATTTACTAGCTTTGGATTTGGAGTTTCCCTGTGCTGAAGTAAAAGTGCAAGCCCCAGCCACAAATTGGAAGGAAAAACTCATTGCAGAATATATGCTGATGTCTTCCTTATTTTATTTATTTACACAAGGCTGCACTTGTCAATCTGCAATGCCTAACTTTAGTTAGTCTACATCTAAATGGTGACTGTAATGTTTTCTTTATTGTTTTGCTTCTGCTGCTTTCGATTTCACTCTTTTGTAGCGAGCTCTATATCTCTAGAGACCAGCCAAGAATTATTTATCTGAGATCTCCTATTATAAAGATAATGTGCAGTTTTAAAGTGCACTGTATTTAGAGATATTTGGACCAGTGATTATCTACACATTAAAGGCATAAAAGAAGAAAATGAAGAGATAAACACTGTGGGAGGTAGATAAATGGATACTTAAAGGCTTAAAATGGCTCTTCTTGCTTTCATATTCATATGTCTTAACACTTTTATGACTTACAGCTGGCAAAATGGTTGTCATAGAATGTTTTGCCAAGAGTTAAATCCATCTAACCCTCTGATGAAGCCTCCTAAACTATTAAACATTAAGTCCTCTAGAAAGCATATTTGGCAGGGCACAGCTTTATTGTTTGTTTTTACTTCTGTGCACAAAGCTGTCACTTCTTTATTTGCCTTTCTGTTTGTCATGCGTTCTCTGAAATATAACTGTTACAAAGCTAATGGTAGAGGCCTTTTTGCTTCAGTAAAACCTTGGGAGTATCAAGTACGCCCTAATGCTCTAATCCTGAGTATAATGTGTGCCCCCATGTGAACTGGGATGTTTATGTGTTGGAGATGATGTCATGGCTAGTTTCATCTGCTTTGTAGAAGAGAAAACTGTTGGCCTTTGAAATGACTTCTGTAGAGACTTGGATTTTAAAAAGAATCCCATGTGAGTCTGTGTAATCATAAATAAGGCAAGAAGGGATTGAAAGGGTCCATGCACTCTGTCTCTTGGGTATGATACAGTACCAAGTGTTCTTACTCTCTTCTTGATAGGTATTTGCTTAGTGTGCTCTGGAAATATCCAAAGATGGTAATTCTACAAATCTTTCACAAAGTCTGCATCGTTGTTTGACTGTGCTTGTCACTGCAAAGTTGTATTTTCTTCTCAAGTCTTTTCTGCTTGGCCCCTCATGCTTTTTAAGCCATTGCTTCCTTTTCCATATTCAGAGCAACTAGGGAGATTAAAACATCCCCTTTCTTTTTATGACTGCCTTTTGTATATTTGAAGAATGTTATTCTGCCTCCCCTCAGTCTGAGCTGAGTCCTGATTTTTCTCATTCTTTTGATCAAGTTTTCTAGATTTGATCATTCTTGCTATTGCTTCTTAATACCTTTTGATATGTCCACATCTTTCCTGAGCTACCATGCTCAAAACTGTGTAGCACTCCAGAACAGATTTTACCCATGCACAGGTGAGCAGGAGGTAGATTAATTTTATGGATCTCACAGGTGCTAATCCTCATTTATACATTCCAGGTAAGGTCAAACTGTTAGCAGAAGGAGAAGGGAAAGAGGAGCTCTTGAAGGCCAAATGTCTTTCACCTTTCTGAAACGAGTGGTCCATCAAACAGCGTTGGGCTAATTGCATGAGTAAGACATGCAGGATTCTGACTTCAATAAATGCTATCATTTTATGTCATCTCAACATTTTAAAATACATTGAGAGAGTTTTAATGCATTTTCCTATCTGATTTTAATTTAATATGGTTTCACATCTGGCTAGGTAGAGATAAGTATGCTGGTTATTTCAAAGTTTACGAAGTTGCTAGGTCAGTATTTTGCATCCAGGGTTTCATAGGAGTCATCATAACACCAGAGTTCTAACAAAGTGGAATATGCAGCTGTAACCCATGGAGAATCATATTAGCATTTCTGCATTGCTAATTCTGACAATGGTAACATACTTCAGTTTGATAAGAATATCATTAATGCAGCACAGGCCCGTGTCCTAGTTTCACATTGCTTTAATATTAATGGCAACATGCCTGAGACTAGATCACATTTAAATGTCACTAGAGTTGGTGGGTGGACCAGGATGAGAATAAATTATTCACATACAAACAAGTTCATTAATGATTTTTTGTAAGACTTTTAACTTTTGGTAATGGCACGTGTATACCTGACAAGAAATACTAATCTGGTAGGAGAAAACTGCAATATGGCTGATTTTTTTGCCAATCTACAGGAGTAACAGATGTCTATTTAGCCTTTTTTATTTAAAGACATAATTTAAATCTAACTTCAGACTGTAAATATCAAAGATATTTTAAACAAAACAGGGGTGGTTTTTTATTAATTCAGGGAAAGGTCACCTATAAATATTTCATTAGCAAATTCATTAATTTCAATTACACATAGATTGTATCTAATCCAATCACTCTTCATCTCAACTACAATTAAAATATAAAATGTGCTGAAACCACTCTGGAATATGCAAAGCCAACAATTCATAAAGTAATATTTCAAATGAATTTTATAGGGTTGCTGTTTATATGAAATACATTAAATCAATAAGGACAGGTCAATTCCTATGCAATCTTGCTAGTCTTGTAAAGCTGTGTTTGCCCCCAGTATGATATTTGGCCTGGTTTTTTTCTGTTTTCCTTTGATCTAATGATGCACATTATGCAAAGAGAAAAGCGAAAGAATGATACAAAGATCTTCTGTGCTAGAAAATCTAACAGAGAAGATGAAGTACTGAAGACCTGTGAATGAAAGACATGACAGGCTTCTTTCTCGTACTCCTCCAGCCCCCTCTAACTGTGTTCCTTGTCTGAATGAGTTACTAGTTTCTCCCTGAGTTCCCTTGCTCTGAGTGACACACTGCATGTATAAGATATCAGGAATGTGAATCAAAGTATAGAATTAGCCTATTGAAATTATGCATCTGTGTTCACGTTTTGGGGTTTTTTTTATGTTCAGATTTCATGTTTAGATTTTCTCCTTCTGACTGTCACGTGAAGCTTTCACTGAACTGTCACCATTGCCTGGATAAGTGTTTTAATTCAGTCTCTGTCCAAGAAAGTGGAAATTTCAAATACTACAGTTTTGAGAAAGCCACGTCTGGACTGCAGGCACATCCCAGAAGTTCTCAGCTTGAGAGCTGGGGGACACTGTTCTAGAAGCCATCTGAACTATTTTGAACAAGAAAGAGGTTATGAATTTTCAAAGATGTTACATGTAATGCATATTTACTTCATATATTGCTCAAAACTGTATTGCACAGTTGATGGGATTGTGAAAAGTGTGATGGAAAATGCACCGGGAGCCTCTCCGTTGGTTTAAGATCAGACCTTTAGTAAGAATGTTCTGTTCAGCCATGCAGGAAACATTGGCCTCACTCTCCAAAATCCTAGTTATGGTGGTACTGTAGTTCTGGGATCCAGTCCTCAAGATAATAGAGCTGATGTGCTGCTGTACCATAAACCCAGGTTTTATAAAATCTCTGTGTTCTGTGAGTATGTCATGGCACTGGTTCCTGAGAGGAATAAGACATATATAATTATTGAAGCACTGCATGTGAATGGCATCAGGCTTCCACTGCCAAAGTGACATTAATGCTGAGTTTTGTTTAGCCTGCAGGTGTGCTCCTGAGAGAAGACACACCTCAGTTTTCTGTGCCAGCTTTGTAAGGGATGAAGCAGGCACCAGTGCTGGTGTAAAGGCTTCCTGCTTTCTCTGGGAGCTGTCACAGGACTCCAGACAGCACTAGTGGTGACTGAAAATTAAGTGGGTGAAAGAGGGTCAGGATAAGCTCTGTACTCAGCCAGCTGGAACTGAGTTTCAGAAAGAAACCAGCTGGTCTTTAAACTTCTCATACTTCTTTCACTTGTTAGGAAAACCCTCTGGTACTCTCATTCCTGCCTTTATTTTGACATTTCTCTGTTGCATTTTAAAATGAAGCCTTCATTGTCTTTTCGGTGATCAGCTTTGATAGAAGTATTTGACTTTGTCAACAGTGTGGTCTGTAAAGGCCTGTTGGACAGGACTTCTTTTATTCCTGAGCTTTGAGTTACAAATGTCTTCCTGTATTCAATGACTTGTCTTGCTACATTCGGGAGTATCTGTAGAGAAATGAAAGCAGTCCAGGGGTCTCCTCTAGCTTCATATGTATTGCTTAGTTATGCACATGTAACTGAATAGTCTCAAATGTTCATACTGGTTATGGCAATAATTTCTCATTAGAATGCTGATATTTCAATCTTTCTGAATTAGGAAAAGAGCCAGGAGTCATGCAAAGGAGAAATAAAAATAATTATTGTCAGTTAAGCCACATAAATACCTTAAGAAGTATATACTTATATTGCACAAATCTTGATTCAGCCAGCAAAGTGTAAAAAATAAACACGTAGTATGCCATGAGGAGTAAATCATATTAAAAAAAATCAGGTTTAATGTTTTAGAATGAGATTAGCGCAGGGAAGAAGACTTTTAAATATGATTATAAGCTAGCTGTTATGGGTTATTTACTTGATTTGGGATGTTGAGGAGAATGTGATATTAATCTTTACTATAGTTTAAATGTTGTGGAGGAAGTTCAAATAGTTATGGCACTAAGAGTGTGGAAAAAAAGGCTTTATCGAGTATGT
This sequence comes from Platysteira castanea, assembly GCA_013397175.1. NCBI lineage: Eukaryota > Metazoa > Chordata > Aves > Passeriformes > Platysteira > Platysteira castanea. Next base: position 362,233 of record VYXC01007873.1, read on the forward strand.
AAGTCAAAAATTGTGTTTAGCCTAGGTTAAAACCTTTGCAATTTTTATGGAATACTTGCATAAAAGAAAGCTGAGCTGAAAGATACTGAAAAGTGAGATGAGGTCTCAATTACATGTCTTAGGTCTGTGTCTAGGGGTGGATGTCTTGAGGTGACTTTATGATGTTGTATCCCATATTGACCAGAAATGAATCCTGAGCCTTTCTGTGCCTTTAAACTGAGCCTGAGAGGAGAGAGGAAAAAAACTGAGTGAACTTCTCAAAACAGTTTGTGCTTCAAGGACACGGAGGTAGCTGCTGCTGCTCAGGAGCCAAGGAAGCATCCTTCCTGCTTTTCAGCCAGCTTTTTGGCTCTGTTTCTCCAGAGAGAGATGGAGAGTTAACTTTTTTGGGGGGGGACTTTGGCTTTTCCTTTCTTGTCTTCTGGACTGTTTCAACAACAGCAGAACACCAGAACTCACTGGGAAAACTTTCCACCAAGGCCCAGAGGGGGGGCCAGGCTGACCCAGCTCCGAGGAGGAGGAGGGAGACCCCACCCACAGAAAGGACTCTAAATCTTCCCAGGTTTCTCTCCACAGTGAGAGGTTTTATTATTTAGCATTATTATTCTTTTCCTGTGTTTTTCTTAAATAAATAGTTTTTTTCCTTTTCCTTTCCTCTGAGGAATTTCTTCCTGAACCTGGTGGGGGAGGGGTGACTGAAACCTGCCTTTTATCAGAGGACATTTTCCTCCAAATTTGCTTCAAACTGACACAAATATTTAGTGAGGGGGGTGGGGGGTGGGTTTCGGTCGCATGGCTGCTCACGGCTCCAGAGTGGTTTTCTCCTGGCCGGCCCAGCCCCACACTGCCACGCCAGGGCTGACCCAGTTGGACCGTGTGGGCACCCCAGTTACCCGTCCAAAAATTGGAAGCAGGAGAGAGCTTTCCCGGGATTTGTTCGTACTTAAATGTGGTTCACAGAGGCGTGTTCGGCTTCCTTAAGTGGCTTAACAGAGTTGTCAATATTCAAATTAGCCAGCTGATTGGTTTTGTTGGATCTGAAGGAAGTTAGAGCAGCCCCTTGCAAAAACATCGCTTCCGTGGCTGGTGGATTTCTCCTTAACTAAAAACCAAGCTATGCTAAACCATGACAGTCTGGGAGACTGATACCTACCCAAACATAAAGTTTGTCCTTAGTCTAGAGTCTTGATATAACTGGAACTATTTCAGTTTGAAATTTAAACTGTTTCACGTGGAAGCATAAATTTAAGACTAATTACGCTAGGCTGAAAGAATACTCCATTGATGAGCATGATAAGAAATTAATATTTCCTTCACTGGGTTGATGATTTTTTTCTTGCGTAGTTAAAGACTCCAACTCCAAAAAAGTAAAAACTCAACCCTACCAAAACATAGGTGAATATTTGTTGGTAACTTTACAATGATTCATGAACTGGCTGAATGTTACTTGAAAGGCGTGGAAGTATGATCAGGCCTGGGCTGTCTCTAATTACAAAACTAAGGTGTATACAGCTTATCCATGGTTGTACATATAGAATTTCTTCTCTTCTGAGTGCAGCTTTTGTCTGTATAGTTTACTTCTATAACAGACAAATACTCTCCTGAAAGCACTTACAGTTAAAAAAATGCGGACTACCTGACAGAAATATTCTTTGAGCTGGGTTTTTTATAGGCTGAGATGCTGCATAGAACTCAGTAGATTTCTGTCTCTTAAGTCATCACCGAAATCCAACATAGTTAGTTTTAATCTAAAGTACACCTTAAACTGAACATAGAAATTTCTGAGTTTCTGTTTTTTCTAAAATATTGGCATAGTGAATAGATTTGTCTCTTTCTTCCCCAGCTAGAGGGCCTGATGGAAAGCCTGAAGGTGAGAGTGGTGAGCCCAAGAATAAGAAAAGACTGTGAGAAGTTGTAGACAATATCCATCTGAGAGATCCACACATTCTTAAGGTGCTAGTCTGTGTTTAAGAGTGCTTAAGCTTATGCAGTGGAAATATGAGTTAACCGAGTAAGTTAATGATTTCAAAACTAGTTTTACTCTTTACACGTGTCAGAGACAATGTCTAGAGGAAAACAACAAATGTATCTGGTGAGGGATGCCCATTTAATTATCTATTGGCTTCAGCTGGGAGGTTCAGCCTGTTGTCGATATTGTATCACTTTTGCATGTAAAGGGACTGTTACAATTTCACAGTGGCACGGTGCTTGCCTGCAGGTTAGAATACTCTTGGGGAAAGAGTCTGTTTGAAGGGGCAGAACGGGGAGTTCACAGTGCTGCTTGTAAATTTCACAGTTTTTTCTGTTCTGGGTAATGTTTTAATGTCACGTTATGTCCACCAGTATGTCTCTGACAGCAGGAGCCAATGAAGGATCTCTAGAAGGTGTGGTGAAGAACTGTGTACATTAAGGAACTGCATTATTTTGAGAGGGACTATTGTGGGTTATCTGTACAAGTCACGCTAGGCTGCTCAGTGGTCAGATATAAATCCTATCAGGCTGAGGAGGTTTCAGTGACATTTCAGATGAGTAACCAGTGCAGGTTCTAGGGTGTTGTTTAGACTGATGATAGCCCTTCTGATAATGTTTTTTTGAAGGAATACAGCAGGAAGACTGAGGAATGCCCTTCTGTTTAAGCTGCATAACTGTGTAGCAAGTATTATATCATTGGATCTGAAATAAATCAGTGATTCATGCCCAGGAAGAGGGAGATTTGGCGTTGCAGACCCAGAATGTGTGTACTAAGGCTGAAAGCAGAAATAGCCTGGAGAGAGGGATGATGTTTTTTGTAGCTTTGATCAGCACGATTTTTTTGGTCCACACTACAAAATTTTGCTGGTGTAAGCTGCAGGGTTAGATCATTATTTGTGCAGTATAATGGCTGATAGTCTGTGCTGCTGTTCATGAAGAAGTTAGATTCCACAGGTAGTAAAATGGATCTCCTTACTCAAAGTCCTGCTTAAGCAAGAGCATACTTTGTTTCTCTGTTCCACTGTGTTTATGGAAATTTTTTGTTCTGTGCTTTCTTGGTGGAGAAATTAAGCATTTTTCTTCGAAGTTCGGCTGAGTGGTCAGCACTGTGTGTAACTTTTATTCATCACTGATGTCTGAGCTCTCTTCAGTAGCCAACGTGGCTAGTGTTCGTCATACATTCCCTCAGTGGATGCTTTATCCTCAGCTAATGAAGCAAGGAGTCAGCAGTATATTTCAGTCATTTCACTGTATGTGGTGATTGAAGCTTGCTAGTTTTGTTTTTTAATTAGGTTCCTTTAAAGGAACATTGTCTATGTGTCAGACAAGTTGATATCAAAGCAGTAACCTCTGTTCTAGAAAGAGAGAGTAGCAAGACCTGTGAATTTTTGTATCTATTCAGAAAGTTCTTGCCCAAATCCCAAACCACATTCCCAGTCTAGGTCAATTTTGTCTCCTCAGCTTTCTCTTGTACCACCCCATGTGCTGTCGTTAAGCACAATTGTCATCTTGCAGTGTTACAAGTTCTTAAACTTGAAGAGATAAGATGAGACCTTGCACCTGATTTGCAATTTCATGGAAATCAATAACAGACAACAAGAAAAGAGCTTGATTATCTCATGGTAACATATTCTGCAGAGGAGATGTGTTGGACTGATCTTTACTAGTTGGAAATCGCTAAGCACTGAGGGTGGCATGTCCATCTGTGTCTCATTACCATAGTCCAGACAAGACATGATGAAAATGTGAGCAACATGAGTCACGTCAAAGAGTCACCCACGTAACAGTAGGAAATCCTGTGCTTCTAGGAAAAGTGAAAAACATTATTTGCTACTATAGGGAAAGATAGTTTCAGGAAAGAAACCAGGATTGGGTATCAAAAAGGTAACCAAGAGACTATGTAGTGCCTGCTCTTTCTTGTGACCATAGCAGTTTCATTTGGGAGAGTCTGAGCAAGGAAATTTTAAAACTTTTATTTCTGTGTTTCCAAATCGTTTAGGCTCTCATTATCACTTCAGAGAAAATCTGTACTGTTTTCCTCTTGTGAAGAAACCAGTACTAAAATGAAAAGCAATGCTCCACAAGTTATTTTACATTTCTGAATGTCACATCTAAAATACTCCATAAATTTTGAATAAAGCCACTGTTGTCTATGTTGAGATTGTTCCAAAAGAAAATCAGAAACTCTCATGCTGCTGGTGTTGAAAGGATACTTTTAAGACTGTTAGTTTTTTATAAATAACTCTGTAAATAACACTTAAATTTTTATATATGATTGAATACCTGAAAATAAATATATATTTCTTATTTTTAGATACATCTGCAAGTACATTGGACAGTGTTTGTTAGAGAACATCAGATATTGTATCATTCTCTTCTCTTCCCAGGAAGAAACTGAATGCAGGTTCAGTGAGATTTAGTGTTTTGTCTGTGCTACTTTGAGGGAGGGATTCAGACATCATGTGTTCAGCTGGCCACACTAAATCATTGTAATTTTTTTCTATACTATTTGATAGATGGAAGATAAGAATAAAAACAGGTGAGACCACCTGCAGTGAAAGCAGCAGTCCCTTCATTAGACTTGTATCAGCCCTGGAATTTGTGTTTGAAAGAGATTAAGGAAAGTAAATTCATAGGAATTTGTATATTATATAAAGGAAGCAACAATAGAAAATCAATGCAAGAAAATCAAATTAATTTCTTTTACTAGACTTTTACTAGACAAATTAATTGACATTAATTTGTAGTAAATACAAATTTCTCTGCTAGAGAGTCAGTTTCATATTAGGTGATGATACAAACATGTACTGACCAGTTAGACAAACTCAGCAGCAGCAGCAGCAGTGGTAGTCTCCATGGTGACAGAAGAGCTAACAGCAGACTAGTTGTGTAAAAGGGAAAAGAATGCTTTTTGTTGCCTTTAAAAGAAAGGACTTTCTCTGTGACAGTTTGATCAGTTTTGAATCTCTGTTCACCTTTGGAGAACTAAGAATGCAGTACATTGGTACTCTTTCCTCTTTTTTTTCTTTTTTTTCTTACATCCCCTCCTTCTCCTCCACATTTCTTTATCAAGACCCTGTCTGGCAGACTGTTAAATGTACTTATAAAGCACAATTCACTATTGCGGTTTGGATAATCTGTTAAAAGTCCTGAAACAGTTTCTAATTTGGAGAGAAGGTTTTCTTTAGAAAAAAAGAATTTAGGCTGTAATCATACATTTGTGGAAAACGTGAGAGATCTGAGTCTCAGAGCTTCCAAACTAGGGAACCTAAAAATAACTACTTAAATCCATCCTGAAGCATGCTAAATATTTGACATTATTCATGTCATAACTGAACACAGCATATTTTGTGCCTTTGCAAGAGCGTTTTTTTCTAGAAGCAAGTAAATGAAGTGAAAAACCTCTGTGTGCAATTTTGGACTTTTGGCAGTGGTGAACTGCCTATGACTTAAGTGCACTTCCAGTGCACAAAGTAATACAGAGGTTATTATTTCATTGCAAAGTGCATGACTGGATGGTGCCATGTGATGCTGATAGGGCTGTTTAATGACGCTTCATCCTGTTCCCACATATTTGCACAAATTACATTTGAGTAGAGCATCGTTTCTGGTTGGTGGATTCATAGCCTCTGCTATATGACAACAGTGCAATCCAGGAAATCAGAATTATTTCCTTTATCAGATAATAAAGGACAGGCCTGCCTCTAAATAGAGGCAAATTAGGCACATTGCTTATGGTGGAGCAAAGCAGACAGACCACTTTATCTAATCAGGAACCCTGAAAAGTCAGATTGTCAGCTAGTGTTACCATTACCTCCAGTTAATGGGTGAATGAGGTGTTACTGTCTGCTGAAGGAGGGACAGAGATCTTCACAGAGGTTATTTCAGGTATCCTTTTATATCACAAAGAATTCCTGCTGCATTCGAATGCCCTCTTCTCCTTTCCCAACAACCATTTACCTGAAAGGAATAGCCCAGTCCTCACCCAGGTTATGAGGCATCTCAGAAGTCTTAAGCTGGCTCTCAGCAAAAAGAACATAGCACTCTGGTATCTCAGTCTTACTGACTGTGACAGTGTCACAGTTTGTCACATTAATAGCAAAGATAAATCATTCTAGCTGCAAAATAATTTCATTTTCATTGTTCTAACCCAGCTGGAAATATAGGTTGGATTATGAAGACCAGGTTTAGAGGTACTGACCACAAATACTTCAAGCAAAAACCATTATGAATGCTGTTTTCAAAACTTCAGTTACTTTCCCTGCTCCTGTGTTTGGAAGATGATTGAGGCAGGAGTTTATATGGATGCAGAGGACATACTGTGGCAAAGCTAACTAGCACAACTGTTTTTTAACCATTTCTATGTTCATACTTGCATATTTTCATCCACAATTTTGCAGAAGCTTGATTAATTTTCTAATTTTTTCCATACAGATATCCGTTCCCTCCAGTCCACTATTGTGGCAGAGGTCTTATATCAATGCACTACTAATCCTAGGATCATTATTACCTGAAACTTTGGGTCTAACTCTAGCTAAGATTCTCTCTCCACATCTAGTATTGAGCAGCTTGGATGTTTCGCCCTCTTACGCATATGCTGGCATGGGATCATTCTCAGTCTGTCAAAGTTACAGGCTGAGGTCTGAACACTGCCCTGCAAGCCACTCAGGTAAATGTTTATTAGTTGAGTTACCCACTGGTGAAATCTGTTGTTCTGTTTGAAATCTGCATGTTCTGTTTGTGGTCCTGCTAGGAGATGTCTCTGCCTAGCCATTCCCAATGGATATTTGTGTTTCTAGAGTGAGCTAGGGGTCAGCTGATTGCCTTGGGGGAGGAGTGAGATATTGTAATTAATTATCACATGTGTAAATCATGGTTAGTCTGCAGGAAAGTATGGCTACAAAAAGGAATTCTCGAGGGAAAATGGGTATATACCTATAAATCCATTTGGAGATGGTCCTCACTCAGTGAAAGGGATTAATGAGATGGAGTTCATAGCCAAGAATTGTATCCAATTGTCCAAGAATCCCAACAGCTTCTGAACTAGACAGAACAGAAAGGAAAGCTCTGGCGGACAAACTGAAAAATAGATGGGTTTAAACAGAACTTTTTTACATTTCTGTAAAAAAAAAACTTCTAAAAATTCTATTTCAGATCTGCCACCAGTAATTTGAAAGTAAACAGTTGATAAAATACTTTTATTATTTGTTTTTCATTTTAATAAATTTAAAAAGGGGATTTAAGGTGTGGGGTTATGCAGTAGCATTGCAAGGAGACTGCAATATGCTGCAATAGTATCCTGCTATAATTGTGCTAGTAAACTGTCGTGTCATACAAGCTCAGAAATATTGAGTAGTAGTGTTCTCTGAAGGTGTGTGGGCTGTTTCAGCAGCTGGTAGAACAGAATTCTTTTTTGGGAGAGAGAAGGACAAACACTAGCCAGACAAGAGCTGTGAAGAGTGTAGGAAAATGCTTGGTCCCTTGGGATCTCCTGCATATCACTAATTAGGTGATGTATTACAAATGTGGTGTGGATAACTGCAGTTTATCATCAGCAATGTTAATGAGTACTATCTAGGTGACTGCTAGACTATTTTATCTACTCATAGGTGTCAGCTATGAGGGAAGAACAATGAAACTAGTCAAACAAAACCACCACAAGTGTCTTGAGGTTGATCATAAGAATAATGAAAGTAATATTTGTCAAAGGACAAACAAGGACTTTGAAGTGTACTTAGTGCTTTCACAAAATGAAGTGCATGTTCAAACTTTAATACTATCAGGACTTAGGAGCAGAGCATAACAGAAATGGGTACAAGAAAAATGGACAATGTCTCTCCTGCCGCATTTCTCTCAGTTTGAAGATATTGGCAACACAACTTATTCTGACAATGACTTTGTGTGGAAGCGCTGTGATTTCAGATGCCATATCAACCTCTCTCTCAAAGAATGGCTGATGAAAGACGTTTAGTTTTTCTTAATTTTGAGTATGCAGTTATAATTTCTGATGTGCCTACACTCTTTTTTCTCTCCCTTTTTTTTCCTCCACATTTAAAGGTGTCCAAAGTTAAAAGTCTATGAATAGACTTATGGACTAGTATAAACATTTGGTGGCAAAACCAAGTGAGATTGGTATAAACTGACTACTGTTCTCAGAACCTCATTATAGTTAAATATACATTTTAATAACATTTTCTGTCATCCTTTTGATGTGTCAGACACATTCAAGGTAAGCGTCTCTGCAAACTCTGGTCAACTTCAGAGTTCTGTACTGTCATGGGATAGCAGAGCTTAGAGTTTTAGTTAAGGAAAAAAAAAAAATTCCACCAGCCATGGAAGTGATGTTTTTTGCAAGGGACTGTTGTAACTTCCTCCAGACCTGATAGAACTATTCAATTGGCTAATTTGAATATTGACAACTCTGTAAAGCCACTTCCACTTAAGAAGCTGGACATGCCTCTGTAAAAGACACATTTAAAGACGAACAAGCCCAGGAATCGCCCTCTTGCTTCCGGTCCTTGGACAGGTAATTGGGCCTGGCCTCTTGGCCTGGCGGGCTGGGCTGGGCCTGGCTGCTGGGCCCGGCGGGGGGCTGGCCCACAGCCCACGGCTCTCTGTCCACGGCCCACGGCCCTCCCAATGCGGGTTGGCAAGATCATGGCCGTGCTCCGTGCCAACCGGTCCTGCTCCGTTAGAGCAGCCCTGCGGCTCCGTGTGGGCTGGGATGGCCCCCCGCCTCTGGTGTGGCCACTTATGTGTCCAATAGAGACAGATAGGTTCCAGCTGCAAAGCCCAGGCATGGGTAAGATTAACCCTTTCAGCACTGTAAGTTCCCCAGAAGAAATGAACCTGCAGACATCAATCTTCTCCCAGGTCAGAGGAAAGGGAAAGGCAAAGGCACGTGAATAGACACCACGATAGTGACACCAAAGTCAATGAAGCAGAAAGAGGTGAAGCCCAGAAAGAGGAGATAGAGGAGATGCCTCAAAGAAGCTGAGATTCTTTCGTGAAGCTATGGTGATGGACTGTGATACATCAGAGAACCCCTTGTAATTTCGTGGTAAGCATGGGGGATAGAGTGTTCAAACTGCCATGAGCAAAGGTGCCTGTGCTGAAATAAGTAAATGTTGAAGTAGCTGTGATCCAACGAGAAGCCTGAACAGAGAGTGTTAGTGATGAGGTGAAGACTCTTTGCTCCCAGGGAAGAAGAAGAAGACCTCTGTTCCTAGAGATGATCCCAGAGACAGATGAAGAGAACCTTTGCTCTTGAACAGATCATCCTTAAAATAGTACCCCATTAGCTAAGACTGAACCCTTGAAAACAGTTGTGGGGAAAGCTGTAAGTCGAGGGAAGGGGCTCACACATGCCAACAGAAAACCACTCCAGGTGGCTGTTGTGCTGTGACATTGAGGCCATGAGAAGACTGTTTCTTGTGGAGAAGCCCCATAGCATGGACAAAGGAGACTCCTCTCCCTAAGTGAACTGATAAAAGACTATTATAGAGATGGTAAACTGACTGAAATAATCCCAAGTTTGTGTCTTTATGTTGTAAGTAGGAGGAGGAAGTAGGATGGGGGGAGGAGAAGTGTTCTGAAGGTTTATTCTGACCCTTATTACTCCTTTTGTCTTTTAGTTCTATTAATAAACTTTATAGTCTTCAAAGTTTGGAGCCTGCTTTGCATTCCTCCTAATTCTTATTTTACAGTAGATAAAAAATGCGAACAAAACCACTACACTTAATTGGTGTTTCTGCCTGGTTGCGAACTGAACCCACTACTTGTACTGAGTCCCTGAGTTTGCCATTGTTGACGTGTAAGAGGCAAGAGTGCAACAGCTGAATGTGCAAGTACACAGTCTCCGTTCAGACACAGTAAAGATTTTGGAAGGTATCTGATGGATATCTGTGATCATCTTCTCCATAGTCTTGTACTTGAAATCTCTATTTGCTTGTGTTATATTGATTGTTTTTTCTCCAGGTTTTTTTAATCAGCTACAATAATTTTTGTATTCAGGTAACTTGACACTAGAAACTCATTTATTTTCTCCTAATGTTGTTGGTGACTATTGTGAAGACTGATAGTAGCAGTGGCTTAGAGCTCTAATTATCTTATTTTAGACATTCAAAAATATTTGAAACAACTTTTATAAAAAAGAGTGAATTAATATTTTCTGCAAAATATAACCTTTCTGATTATAGTTGACAATTTGCTTAGATAATGCAAGAAACTCCAATACTTTTGTGTAGCTCTCCTCACAAATAGAAGCAAATTAATGTGATGCTCAAGAAAGTACCAATGGTTTGTTAATGACAATCACCATGTGATGATAGATTTATTTCAACTCTTTGACTGTGTCATGACTTGACAGACTATTCATCAAAATTGACACTTGGAATAGAGTACTATTTGCAGAAAAATTTTAATCATTCTTGAACGACCACCAACATTGTTCTCATGATAAATCAGAGATCCAGTAGCTTCAGAAAATAATCAAAAAATCAGCATTTATGGTCTGTACAGGATATGCCAGGAACTTATACATTCTCAGAGTGTACTTCACCTCTGAGAACAAAGTCCACCTGAGAACTTTAATCTAGTTTAATTTTCAAGTTTGACTTTTCTTCCCAGAAGACCTTGTCTCTGTTTGAGTCTCTACTCAAGCCATCATAACTTGAAGAAGAATTTTCAAAGCAAAGCCTGACCAAGATTACTTTCCTATATCTCTGCAAACATTTTTAATGAACTGCTTCTGTGTCAAAAGGAGATGATGCCATGCCTTTTAATTTTGTGACCCAGAAAACTTTGTGATGTTGATGTGACCCAAGGGCTTGTGCATTAAAATTAATCTGTGACAGACATTGCATATTAACATGATACTTGATACTTAGTCATAATAGTTTCAGACTTCATACTTTTCATGCTGTCTCTGATCCTTTCTGGAGAGCAGAGTTCAGAGCTGGGAATAGCACCCTGAAAGGAAATGCAAGTATACAGCATGAGTGTTGCAGACCAGGACAAAATTGCTTTCATTTCTGTAAAAGTGCATACTTCTGGTTGCTGAAATTACAGAATGGATAATTCTAAATTTGAATAAATGTCAGCCCCAGATGATTGATCTGTTCATGCTGTTTTAGATGTTTAATGAGACACGGATAAACAGGATGGTTGTTGCTGGCAAGTTTTCCTTTAACAAGCATTTATGACATTGTTCTAAAGAGAGACTTTCAAGTTTCATGCTTTTGAATTGACCTCTAAATCAATTTGCAGTTGCTGTCTTTATTTTCCTACCCCTGCTCACCTTGATGTCCTTATATGATTTGGGTTGCAAGGTGCCTTTCTTTCCACTTTTGTACTGTAGACCTACAAGATGGATGAGGTAATAAAGGTGAACAGAACCTACCCATTTCTATGTAGGAGCAACACAGAATTGTACTTCTCACTTGGCAGCAGGAACTAAGTTCAGCTCACTGATAAGACGTGGAATGAACTCCCCATAATGAAAAACATTGTAGTTTGATGCCAGCTCACTGAACTGAACGGGCTCAAAGTATGTCAGAGCAGCTTCAACAAGTAAGTGCACAAGAAAAGGACTTAGGATGCCTTAAATACCTGCAAACCTACAGCCTAAAACCAGTGTGCTCAGCCCATATTCACAGTCAGGATGACTGTGACATTAGTTGGGGGTCAGCAGCTCTCAGCAGGTGTGTAAGTTATCAGCTTGCTAATTCAAGTGGCAGGAGGATTCGTGGTGGTATCTTCACAAGAAGAAGGTTGAAATGGTAGTGGAGAACCCCTTGATACTGACTTTTTGGGGTTCCAAATGTTGTATAGCTATGTGCTGGCCTTCTTTTTGCATTGATTTTGTCTGCACTGCCAAGCAGTAGACTGGCATGCTGTGTGCGCATAGACCAAAGGGGAGGAGCTGTTGAAATAAGTTGCACACGCAGTGCTCGAGCTCCTTTACCCTGTGAAGGCAGTGTGGATTTTGGCTGCTAACCTTTACTAATGCCTTAGCCTTTGGGAACTTATGATCTTGTAGGATTTGTGGTGGGCACTTAAAAAGACAAAGCTAGGTGGCATTCTGTTAGGCTGTTACGTGGTAGGTTCTTCCATATGAAATTGAAGTTTAGCCATTACTTAAAGATTGCATTGTAAAAGACAATCTCAGTGTTCCTTGTTACTTCTGATGGGTGTTATTTAAAGACATATAAGAAAAGCAGTATGTTAACACATAACAGCAGATTGGAGATTTTATTTTGGGATTGTTAGCTTTATTTATTTTATTGGTAATTCTCTTTTATAATTAGAAAATATCTTATGGAGGAGTTTAAGTACTTTTGTTTATTTTTACCATTGCAGAGGACGTTTGGAGGAGTGTTTTCAAGAAGAAAATTTACAGTTTTGAAAGTTCAAGTCAAAATACAGCTGAGTGACCATATTTTTACTCAGTTCTTACATATAAAGTCCTCTTGAAAAATGCTGGTTTGGGATGCATAAAATACTTAAAAAAATAAAAGCAGTGGTGTCTTAACTGTATTTGTTTTTGGAAAGGACTGATCACTCAAAATCGTAGAAACACCATTCTGATTCCTGTGGTGCCCCAGAATCCATATGCACAGGTGTAGTGGGTGAGATACAGTCATCACCATTCCCCTTACCTCAGAGGTAAATTCACTGTGCAGCTTGGGCGGGTGCACGCTGGGAGAATGGAGTGTGGCTTGCACACTCTATCTCATAATCCACAAGTTCAGATTTTGTTTCTTAGCATTTTGTGAACTTCTGAGGGTTGTAACTCAGGTGCCTTATGGGTACCCATTGATTATGATCTTTGTGCAGTAATGATCTATATTCACTTATATGGCACTATCACTTGTTTCTTTTTATGCAAGTGAAACACATTTTCATAATTTAATCTTTTATGTTAGTGTTTCCATGATCTATTAACACTGTGAACTGTAAATCTGTGATACACAAAGATGACATTGGTTTTTAAATGAGAAAATCAGCTTATTTTTGGAATGAAGAGCCTAATAACTTTGAGAATGAAGTGAACAAATCAGGCACTGGAAAGCTGAGATGGCAACATCAAACAATATAATGAACAGAGCAATCATTCTAGGAACAACAAAAGAACAGATAAGAGTGAAGTTTATCTTTGCCCCTAGGGAAGCACTACAAAACAAAATACAGGAATTGCCTGTTTTCATTAGTGAGTTAAAAAGAAAAACAACCCAAAAGACAGCAAAAAAA
>VYXC01007873.1:378595-499544 GCA_013397175.1 Platysteira castanea
GGGAAAACACCTATAACCAATAACGAACAGGATAACATCAGGGAGCCTGGAAACCCCGTAGACCATGCTTCAGCTCAGGGCCCATCCCCCAGAGGGGGCACCCCAACATGTGTCTTTGCCTTTTCCTTTCCTCTAACCTGGGAAAGGATTGGCATTTGCAGGTTTTCAACTCTCTGAGGAACTTACAGCACTGGAGGGGTTAATCTTCCCGTGCCGAGACCTTGCAGACTGGAACTTATCTTTCACTGGTGGTCACCTGATCTCTGCTGAGCGGCAGGTGGATGGAGTCTCTGCATGGTCCCAGGGGATCAGTCGGGGGGCAGCCCTGGGCTGCGGCTCTGGGGTGGTTCTCTCCCGGCCGGCCCCAGCCCTGCGCTGCCGCGCCAGGGACCGATCCGGCTGAGCCGCGACGGAGCAGGGTCATGGCCTGGCCCCGCCCTGCCGGGCTGCGCGGACCGCCCCGGCGGAGGCCACCTCCATNCTCAATAGAACAGGAGTGGCCGAGATCCCACCAAGCTGTGCCGCGGGCTGCGGGCCGGCCCCTGCCAGGCCCAGCAGCCAGGGCCCAGCCCGGCCCGCCAGGAGAGGCTGGCCCCCACGGAGCCACGGGCCATAGCCTGGCCCCACCAGGAGAAGGGGCCACTGCCCCATTCCCTGCTGGCCGAGTGAGCCAGGCCTCGGCCAGGCCCAGCCCGGCCCTGCAGGGCCAAGCTGGTCCGGCCCAAGTTACCTGGCCAGAGACCTGAAAAGCCAGAGAGAGATTCCTGCCTTGTCTGTCTTTAAATGATGTTTTTACAGAGGCGTAACAGCTTCTGAGTGGTTTAATAGAGCTGTCAATATCCAAATTAGTCAATTGATTGGTTCTATCAAGTTCTGGAGGAAGTTACGACAGCTCTGCAACAAACATCACTTCCTTGGCTGGTGCAATATTTTTTTCTCCTTAACTAAAACTTCAAGCTGTGCCAACCCTTGACGAATGACTCTTTCTAACTGATTAAAAGTACTTAATATTCTTCAGATAATTAGTAAAACCTCAACAAAAGCAAACACCATTTCCTCCCTCCTTCCTAGCAGCCAGGGAAAGCTGAGCTAAGCGTTATACTTCTCTGCACTTGGAAGAAAACTTAAAGCCTCATGACCTCATCTTCACTTCAAATTCACTTCTTGGTGACAAGGTAGATGACACTTGTTAATACTTTGGAAAATTAGACCATGTGTTAGTACCAAATTTTGAGTTGGATGAAAAGATGCTTTTAATGTATTAAATATTCTTAAAGAAATTTTCAAGCTTTTCTCTTTTTCTTTCTTTTTCTTTTTCTTTTTCTTTTTCTTTTTCTTTTTCTTTTTCTTTTTCTTTTTCTTTTTCTTTTTCTTTTTCTTTTTCTTTTTCTTTTTCTTTTGTTTCTTTTATCTTGTATACCCCTTAGGAAAAGAGGCAAGTCCTTTCCCCTTGGAACTAGTACTGTAGCTGCAAAAGCACATACCAGAAATACAGGACTCAAATAATTCCTACCCACTTACCCACTGAACTAGCAGCAAGGGTGAATAATCCTCAGTTTCTACTATTTATAGCCATCTATTTTTGTATCAGTAATGAAACACTGACTAGAGCTAGAAACCAGGACAGGGAATTCCAGCATTCCAAAGACAGCGGGAGACCTCACTTTCTTACCGTCTTTAGCGGAAACATTTTCATTTTACTATTAAAGCATGTGAGACAGACAATGTGGTCCAGAGGGTGTCACAATTAATAGGCATGTGGGCACACCAGACTCATATTCCCACCCCAGTGAAGAGTTCATTAGTCATACAAGGTGGAACAGGTCACTGCACCCACAGTGACCACTAATGTGATTGTAAATGCATGCCCATGGGCCTTGAAGACTAATTGAACAGTTTGTAGCCTGTGTTACACAAATTTTCATGTTCAGGGGGAGTATTTTAATTTTTATCATAATGGCTGTCCAGGGTAATTTGTCTCTAACCTTGCTGTGGACACAGCTGGAAGAAAACCTCAGCAAAATGGAATTCATGTTTTTGCGGAGTTTCATTTTCATCAGATTGGCTTCTTTCTGGAACAATATCTTCTGGAAAATGTTTCTGAAAGCAAGCCCTGGACACCTGTGTGAATCCTGCATGAATTGAAATTGCCCTGGGGGGTAGGTTGGGTTTTATAGCAGTCTCCCAGGGCAAAGGAGAGGGAGTTACATCTCTGTCAAGTTTGTGACTAATGCAGTAATAGCAGATGGATTTTTGACTAAGGAACACTCAGTGAAGATTTAGCAGGTGGTGAGAAGTGACATTAAATATAATTGCTTTGTACTCACCTTATGCTGCCCCACATGTTTTTGGAGGCCTCTGTTTGCTACTCCCCACATTACGGATGGATTGTCACCTCCTTGGGGCAGTGGTTGTTACCTTTCCATGATATGTATGCTTTGCATTAAACCAAAGAACTAAGCAAGCCCCAGTGGTGGCTTTTACATGCATCTGCAAAAGAAATAATTCATCCCCAATAGTAAAAAGTATTTTCTGCTGGGACTATTTGCTGGTGATATGAGAAATCTCATTACAACAATGCCATGGAATCTATTCTGTTCTGTCTCTGCATCTTTCCTCTCTCCAGCTGGCGAGAAGCACAACTTGTCTCAGATTTGCAAAGCGATTCAA
The DNA here is from genome assembly GCA_013397175.1 of Platysteira castanea. Taxonomy (NCBI): domain Eukaryota; kingdom Metazoa; phylum Chordata; class Aves; order Passeriformes; genus Platysteira; species Platysteira castanea. The sequence continues at coordinate 381,266 of VYXC01007873.1, forward strand.
TGATTTGCTGATATTTGTACAATGGGCCAGGGACAAAACATGAGAAATAAAAAGTAGGTTTCTCTGCTCCCAAGGTATTGCCTTTACAATACATCTCTCTCCTCATCACTTCGCTCCTTTTCCCTCCATTAGTTACTCTTTCCCTCATGCAGTTTAGCTCAGCTGACCTTTTTCTCTCCTGTTTCTTTGGGATATGGCATCTATTAAAACTGAAACAGAGGCACAGAAATACCTGAACTCCTTCTGTTTTGACATCATGTTTCTGATCATGGGATTTTAAAAAGTGAATAGACTGTTCTTTTTCTGTACAAAGGTATATTTTCTCCTTTCAAACATGACTCGCACTGTAGCGTCAGGATGGCTTACTCTGTGGAGTGGTTTCTGATTCTCTGTTTGCAATTTTATAATTTCTCTGCTTCCTTCAGGTTTTGCTTAAGATTTTTCTTTAAGGCCTAACTTAATTTTTTTCTTTCTCCAGGTTTCACTGTCACGTAAAAATAATAAGAATATTCATCCCTCTGTACCTTAGTTGCTGTTGAGGTTTTCAGATGGGTTTGGTGAAGAAATCAACATGGTCTTCAGTTGTTTTACGTATCTGTAGCTGAACAATATGGTCAAAAAAGACAAGCCTATCTTTACAGATATGCTTGTCAGTAGACATGCTCGTGACTAAAACCCAAGTCCCCTCTAAAACTGACTTTTAATCAAGGCAGAGGCCAAATTTTCTTCCCATTTGTTATGGGGTTTTTTTCCTCCCAAAACTCCCTCTCAGAACAGGCACAGGGTTTCACACTGCTTGGATGCTAACACGCAGAGCTTGTAGGGCTCTGTGCAGTGGTATCATGTGGGAAATGTCACCTAAATTTTAACTTCAAAATTTGAGTTAAAAATATTTTGAAGTTCTCTTAGCCTGTTCCTTCTTTTCCAGCTGAACACAACTTTGCTATCTGGCTAAGAACTGACTTCAAAATGCTTTGTTCATAGGAAATGGTTTTGTTATATCAAATACATTATTGAATATCTGACCTGAAATTTTCTGTGTTGTTAATCTTTGCCATGCAATGCTTGACATGTTTGTATCGGTCAGCATGATAAACTAAGATAAAAAGTAATATAGAACAGAGTTGTATTAATTGAAAATCTATTTCTGCTAGAATTTGTTATTTTACTGACCATGTGCAGAGTCAGATACTGTGGAGGCAATACAATCAAGATGTCTAACACTGTACTATTCTGGGATAAGGTTCTTGGCAACAATGTACAGCTTCCATTTAAGTGTCAGGAATTGCCAAATAGTGACAAGTAGCTTTGGAGAAGAATTAGAGAAGTGGGAAAGCGTGTTTAAGAGGGTTTTTTATGCAAGAGATTGCATTATCTTTATAATCAAAACTGTGAAGCAATGCTCATTTCTTACGTGAAGACAGGTTTATTTTTGTTCTGTCACTATGAATGATAGATGTAAATTGGATGCAGTCTGATATCTTGATTTTTCTTCTTGCATGAAAAGAAAAATTAAAATTTTAATATAATTTGCATGATGAGTAAATAAAGTAACATGGAAAGCAGAGACCAAAGGACTGTCATATGAAAGGAAATTTTATTTAGTCAGGTTATGATTTAATTTTGCATCTAATCAATAATGACATAATCCCTGAGGACAGGCAAAAAGCTAAAGTATAAAAGAAATTTCTTATACACAAAGATCTCTTTTCACCAGGAGACAATTGGTATAATGCCCAACTGTATGTCCACATGATCCAAACCTATCAGTCATGATTTGGTCAATGCTTGTGTTCAAAATTAAACCTGGTTTATTTTAACATTTAGACATAAGTGGATAAACATGAACAAGGCCATTGGTGCTAGAGACTGGACCATGCTGGGAGAGACTGGAGCTGCGTTGTCTGGGCATATTCCGCCTGTAGATGACATCTGGCTGAAAGGATATCCCTGAGAGCAGTGAGGACGTGCCATCCAGAGCGTAACAGCTACTTAAACTGTGAAAAATACTTCTACTGACTTCGCAATCCACTCATTATGGAAGGCAGAAGGGAAAATTATGAATTTCAGGGTTTTGTCCCCTTGGGCATCCAAGCTTCCTGTAGCAAGATGTATTCTCTCCCCTTGGCCCTGATCTCTCCTTCCTTTTTGCCTTCACCTTCATGAGAATGATTTTTACAAGGATCTGGCTAAAAGTGGAGGAGAGGACAGTTGCCTGTGGGGTGACCTCAGCTGCATGCAAGGCCCAGGGCCAGCCCAGGGCCTGTTCTGGCTGTGCCCTGCACCTACTTTGCTGTGGCAGAGACTCAGCTTGTGCTCTGTGCAGCCGAGTGCCTGCCTTTGCTTTTTACTCTGTAAACAATTTTGAGACTGGTCCTGTCTTCTACTGAGTTTATATATTAATTTTCTGTATGAGCTTGTGGATATTGGGCGATATATCCTGTCCTTAGCAATAGCCTCTGGCTGCCAACTTAAGGAGCTGATTATCATGGTGATTGAGTCTTTCTTAATTGTCACAGTATATGTTAACAGACAAAAGAAATGTGTAACCTGTGATATTCAAAATCAGGAAGGCAGGATGTACTGCAAAGACTGATGAAGAATTTGTCACAGAATTTAATATGTGCTATTTGTTTGCTTCTTTGGGGCATTGTGGAAAAACTATTCTTCAGGAGAGATGGGCTATGAAAAGACCAGTAAATCAGTATGATATGTAAGGTGCAATGAACAAGAGGAACTGACAATTCAGGAGAAAAACTTGTTGAGGCTTATTTCATTGGCAGGGTTTATTAGTGAAGGGGAGGTAGAGGATGAAGTATGATGGCCTCTGATATTCATCCTGTAATTTAGTGTGTGCATGTGCACTGCTCTGTTTTCCTTTTCCCCACGCTATGCATAATTCAAATATTCTATTTCTTGCTGGTAGGAATTCAGATTTATAGCAGTTTTAATTTCTGATCTACTCCTGGTACGTGCTATGTTTATATATTATGTCCATGTATTAGGCTTATTAAAAAATGCCCTTTCTCTCAAGGCCTGTATACATATTGTTCATAACATGTATGCCAAACATCTCTTGATACAATTACAAAATAGGGTTTCCAGCTCCTGATTAAACATATCTAGTGCATTCTCACACTTAATGCATGAAAGTTCAGCATTCAGACTGATTGCAGTGTACGACCTTGAAGGCTTTAAATGGCCAAGTAAGTATTTACTACAAGATTATCCAGTAATGGGTGGAAATTGGCTGATTACTTTTTCCAGCATTTGTTAGTTAACTAGCTCTATTTAACATTGAGAGCATGAGTAAAACAATATTCTGTTATTGATACGCAGATTATCAAATGTTAGTGTACAGTTTCCTCTTGTTTCTGCAGTCCTTAGGGCCACATTTTCCATATTTCTTAGGGCAGCAGGGAGTATGGTTTAATTGAAGGAACCATTTGAATGGCATCTATGTTCTCAAAGTTGAGGGGTAATCCTGGGTGTGTCATGGAAACTAGGGAAGTTATTGAAAGACCTTTGGATGGATGCATATTATTTTAGTACATATGTTGCAGCCCCTCCTGAAAGACTATTTCAAATATGGAGGGAAAAATAGTAATTTTTCATGATCTAATGGGATAATGATTAGAATTTGTTCGGTACCTGGTATAAAAGGAGAAAATAGACTTTTTAACATAACCATTGTAAATGAAATGAAGTATGTATGAAGTTCAAAAACTCAAATATATTATTACTCTGACAGACTCAGGAATCCTAATGGAATTCAATACAACTATATGCAATTTCAGGCATTTAAAATGTTGAATGTAAAACTACAAAGACATAAAGGAATAATTTGTATAAGCTGTCAGTCAGAGAAGAAATACATGTTGTACAATTTTTTCCATTTGTCATAACTGAAGGAAAAGAGAAGACATGTCAAGGCACAGTTTCGGAAATGTGGTTTATTTTAAGGGCAAGATAAATGAGTTACGAATCACATGGTTGCTAATGAAAAAGAGAATCTTTCACCGCAAAGTCCTTCATTTAAGTCCCAGTCCAGGTTACTGTTGTCACCTGAAGACTGCTGGGATTCTTTTTATCCTGATGATAAAAACCAGAGTGAGGTACTTAAAACAGGAAGATAAAGTGGATAGATGTAAAGACTTTGTTGCTCTCTGATGTCCTGCAGTAAGCTAAAACTCTTTGAGTATCACACTGCTACCTTTCTGATATGCATTCTGTTTGTCCAGACGTTTTTTATGTCTGGATTTGACATCATAATCTTTATCACGGTGACTGTGAGACCAGAGGTCATCAATAAATGTGAATTATTAGTACCATGAGAGAGACTACATACCCAGTACTTATTGCAGGCCATTTAGAGCCAAACACTTTGTTGTACAGACTTGGTTCTTTTCCTTTCTCAGGCATGGTATAAAGAAGACTATTATGAGCAGAAATCATGTTTCTTTTCTTCCATCTAAGGTTTGAATTCATGAGTTTGAAGTTTTTCAAAAGTCCAGCTAAATGAAGGAAAGCCAAAGCTCTGTTCATTTAATCTACAATTAGAACGTTCAATTTTCTAAGAATGTTTCTGTCCTCATGATCTGCTGCTTTAGGCAACTTGCTGTATTCTGATTTCTTTACATTTTAGACTAACTAAATAGAAATACTAACTAATTAGAAAGACATAAAATATATAAATCCTATAAGGCACTGCAAACTCCAAAATGCTCTCTTCCATAGGTGTGGCATTACATTGAGTTTAGCTATATAGCTCCTTTATTATAGTTCAGTCATGTCCCTCACAGAAGTAAAAATAAACTTTGGAATATACTCTACCGTCCCAGTCTTACATCTCACCTGGTTTTGGATAATGCATGTTGGATTCCAAAAAACAGAGTAAGAGATTTACTGCATTCCGTCATGAGTGACTGAAAATAGTTGAACTGGAAGTACACCTTGGAAAAGCTCTAAATCCCTCCACTCATTTGGCTCTTGCTGTTTGTATATCTTACTGAGCTGTTTGTATGAGGTGAAATATTTTTATTTAACTGAAGATGAGAGTATGTCAACCTAAGGTTACAAGACTTCCATTTGGGTCTGAAGGAAATTCATTAATATCCACAGCATGTGGTCCTCCCGTGCTAGGACTGCCACCTGTCATCAGCTTAGCCTGAAAGCTTCGACTAGCAGAAATGCGTGGGAGAGTATGTATATAAGCTACAGAATAAAAAGAGTATTACTGTCCCAAGGGAAAAAGTGAGGGATATTGGAATAAAATTGTCTTTTAAGTTCTCCCCAGTAAGTGTCCAGTTAAAGCGTATTTAGAATTTTGTAGCTTTTTATTTTCCTTATCAACAATCTCTTCCTGTGCTGGCACTTTGGGCTAAGTTGCCTGAAGTTCAGAAAACATAAAAAGTAGCAGCGTAAAATGTGTAAGGGCCTAATAAAGAAAAATGAAAAAGAATTAAACAGGATTTTAGTAAGCCCCACCAACCTGGAGAAGTCCCCTATTAATAAATCAGAAGACCAAAGAGTTCAATAAATGAATCAAAATATGTGTCCTGTGCCATTACTAATAACACTCTGCTTGAAGGATGGGATTTTGTAATAGAAAGTATTGTTAATAAAGAAGGCTGTTTGCAGCCATTGGGATTTTTTTTCCTTAATAACTGTGGTGCCAGTTGGCCTGGGATTTCCTAGATAATATTCTGCATTTCTAATGAAGTAATATATTGAAGCTACTATAGGAATGTGCACAGTCAGGTTTTTGTTGCTGTTGTTTTTTCAATTATCCTTTTTAATGTAAAAGGACAAAGGATAAATATTTGACTTGACTGAATCTCCTGTGAGTCCACAGTGGAAATTCCAGCATGTTTCCTTACAGAAATGGAGTAACACGTGGGAGAGGGTGTTGTGGCTGTCTCGGCATAGGGGTTTGCAGGAGTGAGGTTCTTTCTACCCATTTTGTGGAAGGTTCAACTGCCAGGCCAGACTCAGCTGGTGTAAATCCATACTGTTCCAGTCGTCTCGTGAAGGTAGAATGACAGGTGCCAGCAGAGGTTCATGCACCCTTACCATCCATGCGGATGTCAGCAGAGGGCTGATGGACCTGCAGCCTCCTGCTGGCTCATCCAGGCCATTATTGCTGGGAGCTGATGGCACTGAAGTGGTTCTCAGAGCTGTCTCAGAGCCTCAGCCGTAGTGTTTCTCCACGGTGCTGCAAGGTAGTGTGTCTCCTCTCCGTGCCACAAAGTAACTTGCTTTGTCATTCTTCAAGATGCAAACTGATGTGTTCTGCTCCTTCAGCATGGGTCCTGACTAGGGATATTGGGAACTTCCACAGAAACTCTGTTGCAGTCATGAGTTGTTGAACTGCCAAAACTGAGGTTGGACTGTCTGAGTAATACCAGTGTCAGCTGACTTTTCTACCAACAGTAGTAGAATTTGATTTGAAATTAAATTAAGATAAAAAATATTTTATATCTTGTTAAAATTGGTATTTAGTGCTATGTGGTGGGTGGAGAGGGATGACTGTTTCTAGCATCTTGACCCTTTCTACTGTTAAAGAGCCTCCTGTCTTCTGATTTCATCACTACCTGAGGAGATAAGAATCGATCAAATGTGAGAACTGAAAAAAAGGCAGACACAGTCCGTCCTTTTGTTGCTTAAAAAGGCTGTTCTCAGAATTTCTGGTTCACTGGAAAACTATTTGAAAGGGAAAAAAGGTTCAAGTTGGATTAAAAACAAATTCTGAACAAACGTAAGTGTTTAGTGAAAAAGCAATTCTGAATTTTTAGCCAGCTTTGTTCTGAGTAGGTACCCCTTATTCATTGATTCATTGAATCTCATATTTTTTTGTACATTGCAGGTAAAAGCCAAAACCTTGGTTGGGTTAATTAGCTTCAGTGACATTACTGAAGGTGCAAATCAAAGCATATTGTGTGTACTTGAGAACTTCTATTTAAATCATTCATTCACTCCACTGAAGAGTGGAGTTCAAGCAGAAAAGGAGGAGAAAGCTGCTGTTTTCTTCTGCTTTTTATTTTTTTTTAGAGAGTATGAACTGGCTGTTAATCTCTGACACAGAGATGTCTGAATATTTAAACAGAAGAAAAGGTTGTTTAGATGCTTCTCTGATTAAGCTTTTCTTGCTTAAATTTTTCTGTCCTGTTTAATTGCACATTTTCTTGCAACGGAATTTTGTTTTGATTTTCTTTCATATGACATAGAAGAATGAGCATGACAGTTTATTAACTTTACAACATTTCTTGGCCTGGTTTCAGATATGAAGAGGAGGCATTTTTTGATCATGTAATTTAACAGCCATTGGCTTTAGAGTTACTTGAGTATGAAGTACAATGTGCCTTCATATTTCAACATCGTATAATCAATAGCCCTCTATGTGATAATTATTTTGGAATAGATTCTTCCATGTTTGTCAGTTTGAGTTGTATGTTAGTGAAAAGAAGCCCTATTTGGAGGAATATTTTACCCTCTGGAAATGACTAAGATATTATTTGAGAAAAGGAGGTTAGCTCAACACAAAATAATGGTGGAATGAGTCATTAGGACAGAATCACAGTGTTTTTACACCAACAGCTTGTTAGGAGGACTTGTTTGCCAGCACACCATGAGTTTCAGGAGTTATTTGTCCTGAAAAATAACTGAAGAAAACTTACTGTTCATTGAAATATTCTGCATCCTTCAATATTTGGGGCAATGTCATTATTATTTTATTAAAATTCATACTTAATAGATCTGGTTTTGGTTAAAGATTAAGCTATGTATATGTAAAGGTGGACTGCAAGACTTCTTTCAACCGACTAAATAAAATACTTATATAGGTGTGTTCTTTTTCATAAAAATTGCATTCTCCTCACTAAGAAGTCTTTGCTCCTCACTGTAGCTGTATTTCATACAATGGTCGCAGGAAGAATTTGTCACCAATTCTAATTTTCACCGAGGAATCCCGGTTTACATAAGACAAAGAAATATTTAAAACCTAGCAGATTACCTTATATTTCAAAATAATTTGTTTCATTAATAGAATGAAAATTTGCCCTTTGCTCATGTACATTGCATGTACCAGTGCCTTGTTATTTCTGTGTGTTAAACAAATGCCCAGAAACCACCCGAGTAACTGCAGTATTTTCACTATTGATCATATAGCGATTTTCTGTCCCTTTTGTTTGGTTTATATCTCTATGAGAAGTAGAAATAAACTACATCTATTTAACTCCATTTATGGCCAGTGCTGTTGTAAAAAAGTTTCAGTAATTGTATATGGATCTGTCTGTACACTCGAATTTGACTGTTATAATTAAACTTTATTTTTCTGTCCATTAGAAGTTGACAGTATAAAATCACATTTTCTTTTTTTTTTTTTTTTTTGCTCTTCATTGGTGTCATTTTTATATGTCATTCACTGAATTTAGATTTCAGGCAGGAAAAAGGCTAAACTGAAATATGAGAGTACTAAAGTCAAGGTGGATATAGTGTTTGTAAGGTGTGCCATGTGCAATATGTTGTTATCTTGCTGCTCTCAGGTTTCTGGTAACGTCTCCTTGTGTGACTTTTCATTAGCCACCATCACCTTGTCAAAGTGCACAAAAGTGCATTTTACACAGTGCCTTGATCTGAGACAACTGCTGACATATTAGTGGTCGGTTTTTCCTTTTTGTGCACTTTTGTTGTGTCCAAATGTTCTTTAAAAGTTTGATCCAGATTCAGATTTACTCTGTGAATCACGTTTCCTCCATCCAGTTCTTAGTGAACTGGGTTTCTTGGGAAAATTACATCAATCATCAGTTGACAGCGTGAAGGTCAACCTAGAAGAAAAGCAAGTGTTGATGCGAGAGCTTTGTCACATTTTTAATCTTGTTATTATGACTTATTTCAACTTGTTTAAAGTGAATCTGAACATATTAATAATGATGTCGCATTTTTATTACTTACAAAAGTTTCTTGAAAAAGGCTTGAAAATACTAAAGAAAATGTTGGGGAATATCTGTGTGTGTGCATGTTTGAACAAGTATCTTTGCAATTTCCCACTTTCTTAACTGCATTCTGAAAAGAAATGCTTTGGTACAATAGGGCAGAAGTTCCCTTTTCACATTACTTAATTGCAAAAGAAGAAAAGGTTCTCTGAGTATCTCATTTTCAGGTTTGTGTGTGTTTTTATTTCTTTACTTGTTAGTACTTTTTTATTTCGCTGAATGCCCAGCGGTCTTTTAGTCCAATCATGTAGAAGAGTTCTTTACTCTGCAAGTAGTAGTTTTTACTGCTCCCCTAGCAAGAAAGTATAATTGCAGTGAAGATGATGAGAGGTGAGGGTGCTACAAAATATCAAAAGAAGTTTCAAAAGGCTTTGAAGCAGAATTAAGGTGTCTCTCATGGTTGTAGGCTACATCTGGATCTTGGAAATGTTGCTAGAACTCTTCCTAGTAGTTGTGTGATAAGTAGTCAGAATGAGAAACGAGTTAACAGTCCACCTGTAATATCAAGTCTGTTTTATGGTGTGTGATGCTTTCTGGGTATTGTAATTAATTGCTGGCCAGTGCTTTGCTGCTGAAGGATGTCTACTCCATTTTTGTGGAATTTTTCATGAAAGAGCTTGTAGCAAGGGTGGTAGACAAATAGCAGAGAGAGAAATGCAGATGAAAACTTTGCTCCCAAGTGTTTTCCTAATAATTTAATATGAATCAGGCATATATTAAAGAACTACGAATTTCTCGAGCTGGAATGTAATTATCAGTATGTAGGGAGAAGTCATGAAATGGAGGTAGAATATTACGAGCAGTTGATGAAGAGAAGGGTGAGGAGCAGAGAAGAGTCATAAGGAAAGCTGGTGTAATGAAGAAAGGTGTTTCTTAGAGACAGGTGTGAGAACTGTAAGCATGATGTGGATGAGAGAAGAAGCTAAAGGATATTGAGAAAGTGGAATTGCTTGTTGGTTATGAATATAAACAAGAAATTCAGAAAAAAACCCTAAATTACATAAAAAATCATAGAATCATACAATTGAGGTTGGAGGGGATGTCTGCAGATCATTTAATCCACCACCCCCTCCACCCCATGCTCAAAGCAGGATCAGCTAGAACAGACTTCTTGGAATGCTCTCCAGTCAGTTTTTTAATAGCTTCAGAGATGGGAGACTCCACAACTCCTCCAGACATCCTATTTCAGTGTTTGACCACCCTCACACTACGAAAGTGTTCAAGGTTGAGATAAAATTTCTTATTTTTAAATTTATTCCCACTGTATATTGTCCTCCCACTGGACACCACTGAGAAGAGTTTGGCTCCATCTTCTTTGGTCGCCTCACTACTCAGTGGCAGAGAAGGAAAATGAGAAGGGAACTTGGAAGGGCAGCTCTTGAGCTGAACACTTAATTAAATAGTGCTGAAGCCATCAGCAGAGTATTGCCTACTTCATTCAGAGTAACAGGTCTTTGTATAGTCTTTGTAGGGTCACATTAAACACACCAGTCCCCTCTGCTAATGTCTCCTCAAAATGCAAACATTTTAGAGAACTCTGGAATTTGGCTAGCATCCAAAGTTCAAAAAAAAATAATCTGAATGCCCTTTGCAATATTTTTTGTTGTTTCTCTTCAAAACAGCTAATTGATATTTTGATTTTCGTTTGTAAAGAATACACTGGATAAATTATACATCGGAAAAAATGAATTTATGATATAATTCTATTAGAATAGCTTGACTACAATGAAGTAATAAGAGGTGCATTTGACTGATAATATTTACATACTCTCACAAGGACCTGATGTTTTTCAAGCTGTGCAGTTGGAAACCAAACAATTACTACAATAGGTCAACAACTGTCTATTCTATGAAGTGTACATCATCTCGTTAGAGAAATTATGGGAGATTTTCCATGCTGTTGTGCATTGCTTTGTGAGATTAAGCAAGGTCACAGAATATGAAAATATGGAACATCTTGTGTGGCTTTTCTTATCTCTACAGTATTTTCATCATGAATTTTAGCAGTTGAAATTTAAATGTTTGGTTTGGGTTTTTTTCTTGCCAGTTCTATTTTCAAATTGTTTGAGAGGATCTCTTCTTGCAAATTTGGTTTCTACAGAAGCAAAATATATGGCTGATGTAGTAAAAGAAGAATTTTACAGGAAAATTATTTTCAATCTCCTCTAACTGCACATTTTCAGTCCCTCATCGATTAGTAATTTTATCCCACGCCAGACTGAATGAACCAACTAAATAACAGAGACTTCTCCTGGGCCTAAAAGATTTTTCTTCTTTCAGTCTGTTTCACTCAAAAGTTGAGTAAGTTAACTCGTGACAAAATTCAGTATGTATTAGGGTACTGCCACCAGGGTTGAATATATCCATATATTTTCATTCTGAGGGAATTTCCTCCTGATACACAGGTCTTTCTTTCACATTTTTAGACAGAGTCTTTAAAAACCAAGAACGAAGTAATGATAAACTCCAGTACTGTGAACAAGGAAATGGCAAGAGATAAGGGATTTGTTAGAATGGCTCATAACATTTATCATATTTCTACAGAAAAAAATGAACAAACATCTAAGAAGCAAAAGAAAGCTAATGACCTAAATGACTCCTGTGTGCCATTATTAAATTGTCATTTCTGGCCTCCTGTTTCTGAATGGGGGCTGCAAAACAGCAGATGGAACTCAAGGTTTGAAATTGAAGCAAGAAAATCTGTCTTAAGTGCAGTCCAGGTTATGAGAAAGACAGCTGTCCAAAAAAAATTACCAAACTGCTTACTTTCCTAAAAAATATTAAAAAAACTTCATTACTTTTAATGTCTTGACTTCCCAGCAGAGTCTGATTGTTATTCTGAAGAAACATATTTGCTTAAGTTTTAATGAGGAGGTTGAACTGTTCTTGGGAAGGTCTTGAGTTGAAATGGGGTTAACTATGATACATGAAGATCTCAAGTTCTATATTTTGGTCATGCAGGACATAAACAGGATTTTTTTTTTGGCTTGTAACACAAACAGCTGTAGCTTAGAGATCAAAGGATGGGTAACAAGTAAAAAGCTGTAAAGAACCTGCTATCAGGAGGAAGAGTACAGGGAAGTGTTTAGTAACAAAACCAGTTATTATGTAATAGTATGTGATGAATTTATTAATGAAAAATATTTTTCAACAACCTCCCCTGTTGGTCACATGATGCCTAGTCCAACATACACGGTGTTTCCAAGTTTATTCTTAGTGAATCACTTATCCTCTTGAGAAACTGGTTCAAAGCTGATGCTCTTTTTTCCTGGAGACACATACCAGCCAGACTAGGGAACAGGAGATTTGTGGTAAATGAGTATCCTCTCAAAAGATAAGGAACTACTTCGCATCTTGATTTTCTTGCAGAGAGTCCTGATCAAGGACAGTTGAGCAAAAATTCAACTGACTCTAATGTTAATTTATATGATTTTTGTATCACAGTGAATGTGAAGATTGTTGTTTTACTAATGATTTAACAACATATTGTGCTTAAATTCCCAGCATATAATTTAAATAATGTTTGTTACTTTACATAGGAACAGGAGTGCGAAGTGTTTGCCCAACTAGAGTATACTGTTACCAAGCCCATCTGTTTCCGGCAAGAGCTAGTACATAAGAATCCTTCTCATCTAATTTAATACCCAGATGAATTTGCACGTGCCATTCTTAACCTCTAACCATTTTTAAGTGAACAGCTAGGAAAAAAATTTGCGTGTATAAAAATATGTAAGTCTTGTTTCATTGAACCATGGATGTTATCAGTTCCTTTAGGCTAGAGTTAGGCTGGTCCCCCAGATCTAACATCCCCACTACTCATTCCCTAAGTGTCTTCAGGCAAAAACTGATCTTTGCTTTCTGCTCTGTGAGTCCTCACTGGGTCACTCTACCAAATATTGAGTGAGGAAATAACATGAGCAAAGACTTTGTTAGGATTTTTTACACTGTAACTGTTTTCATTTGTCATTTGCACAGTTTTGACCACAGATGTGAGGAGGAGAGGCTCAGAAGTCACCAGGTTATTCAGAGCTTACTAAATATCTTCTTAAGACTACTTGATGTCTAGGGAGGGTCTGGGGTTCCATAGCACATGTTGATGGGGGTGGTGGTCCCCAGATCTGACTGATCCTGTTTTCCTAAGCTTCCCTTCTCTAGTAGGGAACTATATCCTTCAGTTCCATCAGGTATTTTATTCAACTGATTTTGCTTCTACAAAATACTTGACTTGAGGCAAGGATGATAATGGGAGCTCACAAACTAGGGGCAGGAATTGTGGAATGCCCTGGATAAAGAGAATTTTGAGTCTGTGACATGACAGTGACAGCTGAGGTAGAATGTCAAGCAAAATCCAGTTCCCACAGGGCCAGTATTTCCAAGTAATGTCATTTGTAGCTCATTACCTGTACTCTGCTTTGCAAACTTCTTGTGGAACTTACTAATTCTTATATTTTTTATTGTCCTCAGAAGAGAAAGGGAGAATATTTTCCCATTAGTCAGTTTTGGTATTTTAAAAGACACAGTGAAAGCTTATTTAAACTGAATAAGCCAAAAAAGGTTGGTGTAGAATAATACTGATTGTTACAAAATAAAAGTCTACATGATTAGTGATTACTATAATCAAATTTCCACAGCAAAAGCAGGAGTCACTTCTTAGTTGTGCCAACAAATGCTCAAATTCTGATAAATTCTGGGATTTACTATACTGAAAAGGACTTTCCTACTTGTGTTCCACTGTGGCAGATGGATCTTGCATTAACATTCTACATTTTGCATACAAAGAACCTTGTATTTTACTTAATCAGGGAATCGATTCAAAACTTGTTCTTTACACATGGCTGATTACCTCGATAGATTATAAGGTATTAAATGTGTGAAATAGTCTATAAAACAGCTCCAGCCAATTAATTCTAATTTCACAACTCCAAAGAGGAGTTTTTGAAACTACCTGCAAATACTTTGTTAGCGACCTTTCTGATATGTGCATCCTACCTGTCAATACCATTTATTACTCCTGCTATTTAATTGCTCTTTTATTCAAATTAAATACCTTCTAGCTATTTAAAAAACTGAATTATGTTGCTTCTTCTTGCAACTGTCACACTAGTTAATTAGCTCTTGGCATGCCTGAGTGTCTGAAGAAATTGGTAGAATGATTTGTAATTGTTCACTGAAGTACAAAGAGGCACTTTAATAAAGCCACATAAATGCAAGAGAATAGATGCGTATTTCAACCTAATTTAGGTGGAAGTTTTCATTTTATCAGCAAAAATTAGAAAAGCTCATTCATTTTATATGCAAGCTATGTGCTCATCATCTCTGCCTGTACCTGAGCTTAGCAAGGTTGTAAAACCTATTGAAAACACTGAAAATATAAAATAGGATTTTATAGAAACAAACTGTCAAATAAAAGTTTAAAGAGTTCCTCCTGTCCAACCTCTGATATTAAATTGATTCTTAGCAGTAGCTTATATTGTAACTGAGATATTTGGAGATACCTGAATATTGCAGGAGCTGGTACCTCGAGATCTGTGAAGCCCCAAGCTCCCAGCTCTGTGTCACAGTACACTTAAGGCAGCTTTAGTCCTCTTCACTGGCACAATGCAGCACTAAAGCCAACCCAAGTAATCAGAAGAGAATTTCCCTGTAGCCTTCCTTCTGGTAGTTGTGAGACTTGAGAAATACAAAGGTATTAGACAACACTTTTTCTTTCATCAGTCTTGTTCCTTGCTGTTGTGAGTGCAGAGGGGAGACCCAACAAGCTTTCGGTGAATCCCCCTGAGTGTTTTTGTCCTGCATGTCGCACAGGGGATGACAAGGCTTTAAACAGTGTCATGTTTGCAATGGCTGTGAGTCTTGGGGTGACTTTATGATGTTGTATCCCCTATTGCTGCTCTATGCCCAGANGAGATCTGTGAAGCCCCAAGCTCCCAGCTCTGTGTCACAGTACACTTAAGGCAGCTTTAGTCCTCTTCACTGGCACAATGCAGCACTAAAGCCAACCCAAGTAATCAGAAGAGAATTTCCCTGTAGCCTTCCTTCTGGTAGTTGTGAGACTTGAGAAATACAAAGGTATTAGACAACACTTTTATCAGTCTTGTTCCTTGCACTTGTGAGTGCAGAGGGGAGACCCAACAAGCTTTCGGTGAATCCCCCTGAGTGTTTTTGTCCTGCATGTCGCACAGGGGATGACAAGGCTTTAAACAGTGTCATGTTTGCAATGGCTGTGAGTCTTGGGGTGACTTTATGATGTTGTATCCCCTATTGCTGCTCTATGCCCAGATGTAAATCTTGTGCCTCTCTGTGCCTTTAAAACTGGGTGTGCGAGAAAAAAAAAAAGCCAAAAGAACTTTTGTGTTCAGGGACACAGGTACACACTCCTCTGTGTGCTTCTGTGGTGGCAAGAGTGGAGGAAGCACCTTTCCTTTTTTTTTCTCCCGAGCTTTTTGGCTTTTTCTCAGGAGAGAGACAGAGAGTTAAAATTCTTCGCTATTTAGCTGGCTCGCTAGCTGAGGCAGGAACTTGGGCTGTTCTGCTCCAGTCCGGATCACCAGCACCAGGAGGCCCACGCCATGGTCTGGAGGGGCCACACCCCAGCTCCGGAGAGAGAACAGCCACACCTACAGAAGGACTTTGAATTTTACCAGGTTCTCTCCACAGTGAGAGGTTTTATTATTTAGCATTATTCTTTTCCCGTGCGTTTGTTAAATAAATAGGTTTTTTCACTCTTTCACTTTCCTCCAAGGAATATTTCTTTCCTGAACCTGGTGGGGGAGGGGCACTGATACCTGCCTTCTGTCAGAGGCTGTTCATTTCAGACGTTCCTCCAAATTTGTCTCAAACCAGACACTGTGTCTAATTGTAAACCAACACACAACCAAAGTTAATTTAGTCAAAGAAGAGGATTACAGTGGTCCAGACGTGGGGTAGTTTAGTGTGATTATTCTCCTTCATGGGAAATCATGGGGCACCTCAGTTTGGAGAGGTAGTTTACTCCACCTGCTTGTTAGCTCATTTGTCCTTCCCCATGTAGGATGCACAGAGTGCACAGGGAGAAGCACAGTGTATGTACACTGAGAGGGAAATGGATCCTGTTAAGCAGGAATTTCAGAAGTGCTGTTGCCTCATACTTGCTGTTTAGCAAATGTTCAGTCTCCCAAGGAGTCACATATCTACTAATGAGGATGCCAAGTGCCTTGTTACTGCAGAATTTAATATACTGCAACAGTGGTGTCAGATAATTAGCTTGACAGGCCAATAGATTTTCCAATAAAACTGTAAGCCTTTTTTTTATTGTTGTTATTTAGAACAGTCATTGTAGCCTTTTGATGAAATTAAAATCAATCCAGAAACAAAGACTCAGAGTCTGTGAGCATTCTTGTAATTTTGGTCACCTTGTCTAAGAATCATCTCTGGATGACTTCCCCTCATTGCTTCCATGCTCACTGTAATTCAGCATTCTTTGAGAAAATAATACATAATTTGATCAAGAAAGGCAATACAATGTGGAAAATTAATTTTCAGAAACAGTAGCCATTTCAAATAACTTTGCAGTATTTACAGATTAAGTTCTTCAAGTAACAAACTCTAGTCTTTCCTAACACCCTAATTTTAGTCACACCTACTCAATTTATAACTCTTTTCTGAACAAAATTACTGTATAAAATATAGCAAACATGCTTTTTATTCACAGTCTCTACTTCAAAACATAATTAAAATGTTTGTTGTAGTTTTTGAGGATACTTGCTGCCGAAGCTGGACTGGAGCGCCACAGTTGAGACCTTCTGGGGTACATCTCAAGACTCAGCTCATCCTGATCACATCAGAGACGAAAGTCAGTTATAATAAAACGCCCATAAACTGATAAATGACCACGAGTGATGTTTATTCCCTGTTACCTCATTAGCTGTTATACTTTATCTGCATGGCATAGGAGGAATGTTTTGCATTAGGAGAAGGGCGAATTGCCTTCCAGGAGGCCCATTTGTACTGCTCTGTTCCGGGCACTATTGCCACACTGGATGTGCAGGGTCGGTTTGGGTGCAGGTCAGCTGAGGGTGTGGTGCCTTAGCGAGCTGGGGAGCTCAAACCAGTTCACATTGTTAGTTCTGCACAAAGTAATTGTCAATTACCTAGAGTTTTAACTGGGTATTACTTAGTTAAACAATATATTCTGTGAAGTTTTCTTGAATATTCTGTAAAGCCAGGTAGCTTTAAGATGCAAATGGAGCATGTCAAGGAACTGTGAAAAGAAACATGGACAAATCACTGTGTGGTCAGTGAAAACGCAGAATTTTCTCAGACCCGCTCTTGTAGCTGCTGAAGGGAGTGGAGGCATCATGGTAAAATGTCCTATTACTATGTCTGGCTTAAGGAAAAAATAACCAGCAGATGCTTTTATTTGAATTACATGGCCCAGGACAGTTTTACCTCTGTTTTTCTTCCTAGTGTTACTTCTAGTCTGAATCAGATTTCAAAAACATGCCTGTGCCTTTGTGGTGACTTGCAGAGTGGAGTGGGAAGGTGGACGATTGCCCTGAGGGGGCACGAGCTTCCTTCCATGGGCAGGTTTTCTCCACAGGTGGTGGGGGGTTTTGCCTCACTAAATAAAGTAGAAAGTCTCAAACTTAGGCCTTTCCTCGCTCTGTCTCATCATTTTTTCCCCTTTCTCCAAGATTACACATTATATGCCTTTTTTTTCCCCCTGTGCAGTCTAACGGGGTCGCAGACTCTTTAAAATGGATTGCAGCACTGCTCTGGGAGACAAAGGAGAACACTCTGATGGAAGGATGAAATGACATGTGGTTTGGCTACCAGTGCAGAGACAACTTTGATTGAAGTGAAGCACAGGAAAGGCATAAGCGCAATCACAGGGAACTATTACAGATCTCTAAGGGCAGAATAAAAAGGCAGACTAGGAAATGTTTATGCAGATGGAGGCAGAGGCTTTGTGGAAAGGCTGAGGACACTTAGCACAGAGGATATGTTCAGCTGTCCTTTGAGTCAAAATTGTAGTGTTCCCTGTAGGATTTTAGTGGGAACAATTTCAGAAAGGATTTTTGTGATCTGTATGAAATCTTTAAAATGTTACTGATAGACATGAGTTAGATGATGTGTTATCACTGCATTAATAGATAAAGAAATTTGTTAGCAAGGGTGATGCACAAGACAAAACCCAATGCACATAGCTTTTCTGCTGGGCATAAGTGGAGCGGTGTTGGGATATAACCATGGCAGCTGCTTTTACTGGATACAGCTGCTTCATCAGTCTGCCCCGTACGCATATCCTCAGATATTGCAGTGCATTTCACAGGCTGGGGAAACTTGGAGTCCAAAGCCTCCTCCTTTAGGTCAGCCCACAACTCCGCTAGGGCACATGAACGCTCATGGAACTCCATCTGCACAATTTACTTCTGCTCAGAGTTTGCCACCTTTACTATGAAGTATCTGGTGAGCAATTTCTGAAGCAGTTAATATTGCAAGGGACGGTAGTTAGTGACTGCAGTGAGCCCATGAAGAAAAGAAATAAAATGTAAAAGGTCTGAGGCAATTGTTCTGTTCAGAAGGAATGTTTGTGAAAGAAATAAAAGACAGAAGGGAAATCAGGCTTGCTGAAGCTTCTGCATATGTTTTCAATAATACAGAATGAACTGTTATATTTGGCAGGGAGCCATGGAAATCAGAGGGTATAATCTTATAACTAGGAAATTAGGAACTATAAAATGCTTTAAGTATACAAGAGGGAATAAACATATGTACTAAATTACTGTTCAAAGGGGGAGAACTACCAAGACAGCTCTTAGGCAAAGAGTGAAAATGAGAAGAAAAAGGAAAACTAACTGAATATTTGTATTTCCTGCAGAATTTTCCAAACCAGGCTCTTAGGGATATTTAGGAAACTTTTGAAAGAAAATCCCAAACATTTATTGATGGCTTGAGTAGCTTAAAAAGAAGATCTCTTTCACTGCAGTTCCTCTTGGCCTTAATGCAAAGGATTTTGAGCTTAAAGAGATGTATAGATAAACCATCTCACTGTATTTAACTGGCATGAGACACAACATCAGTTCAGAAGGTGTAGTTATGTGGCTATCTTTATGGCAGAGGGTGTTGTGACCAAGGAAAGGATTCTTTCTTGTTAAGGGTGGATAATAAGGGGCTGCTTCCAGGAAATGAGTTTGCAATGCATACTGTAATCTGATGAATAAGAAAAGCTAAGGGAATTTTGTGTGCTGCCAATATTTCTGAGTTTTGTGCTTCATGTACTTCTCTGATTGATTCCTTTTTGTAAGGGCTTGTTGCAGAATGCAGAAGAAAAGCTGTCAGACTGTCAAGACAGACTTAAGTGTGTCATGGGGTTAATTCCACTGACGTCTCTGATTATTTGCAGAAAAGAAGATATTAAAAATGTGTAGAATGGGAAACTGAGCTACTTTGAGGATGTGTGTTAATTCAAGTGCTGGATGAAGTAGCCTGGAGTACAGGTGTTGTGTTTCTGCCTTCCATCTTTCACACAGACTCCTCAGTTAGCTCTTTCTGTCTGTGTGATGGTAGTCAAATAGACAAAAATCTGTCATTTCGGGGGAGAAATCCATCAGAGAAATGTTATTGACCACAGTTTGACTAAAGCAGTATGAGCTTCTCAGAACAAACCAGAACATTATTTTAAAATGATAATTGGCAGAACGATCTAAGACAATTGCAATATAGTATCATCTTTACCTCTTTCTAGTGGGAGGCATTCTTGCAGTGTGTTAGCTTTTATATTAAACCTCCTTAGATTTGGAATGAAATGGTAAGGATACTTTATGCAAATTTCTCTGAGACAGGGCTATTTTCATCTCATCTTGATAAATAAAGGCAGAGGAAGGTTTACACTACTTCTACTGCTTTTATTTTATAGTTTCTGGGCTAGTGGCTTCTCTCAGTTCCCCAGTTCAAGCAGCAATTCCCCTTTTTGTGGTGCATGTGGGAGCTGAAGCAATGTTTCAAGCATTAAAATACTTGTTAAATGCTTTGTGCTGACCTCAGTGTATATCTTGGTGAGGAAAATTCCTTGTGAGTTGCAGTCTGCGTGATCAAGTCTTACATGTAAATAAAGGCAAAAAATAAAATTTAAGTCTGTTTGTATTCTTTACATGTGATTAAGCATGTGGTTAAATACTTGTCAATATCAGGGCTGGATTGTCCAAATATGTTGGACATCTTTCTCTCTATCGTATGTTTATGGTTAAATAGATACATTTACTAGCCACGGTAGTTTTTAAGTAGAGGCTAAGTTCTGCAAAAGCTTGTGATAACCGTTACGACAAATATAAATACCAATTTCAGTGAAAAACAAGATATGCTTTTTAAATATTGTCTAATTCTGGGAATTCCAAAAGCATCTTTTAATTATGAACTCAATAATGATGCTGCTGTTAAGCTGTCTTAATGTTGCAACTTGGAATCCTGTCCTCTGGTTTAGATGACGGGCTCTGTGTTAGACGTATCAGCTTCAACCAAGCATTTTATAGTGTTTTATAGTGAAGTAGTGCCTACTTCAAATTGTGTATGGAGTGGGAGGGAGAAATAAAGGCAGTAAATCAGTCAGAGAGGGTTCGTGTCCTACAGAAAAGAATTTTTCTGTGGCAATTTTAACAGGGTGGAGTAAACAGTTAAAGAATTACTTACTAGCTAGAAAAGCAGATTTCTTTTTTGACTAATGGCCCATGGTCCACCTTTCATTTCTCACCAGCTTCGTCGTAGTCATGTGAAAGTGAGAAGTTTGTGAATGGTGTTAATTCAGACTGCAGACTCACAAAGGACTATTTACTCAGGTGTCATGAGCTGGGACCAGAGTCTGATCTTTTCTATTTCATGCTAGCAATTCAGACTATAAGCTCAAGAACTGATTTTATTTAAATTGAAGACAAAATTGAAGCTGTACTAAAGAGCTGAGTTTGGATCACAAGGTGATTATAGAACTTTTCTGAGGTGTTTGTTACAACAACAACAACAACAATAACAATAACAACATTAATAATCTTAATATTATAGCAGGGAATCCTATTTTTTCCTGTTTTTATCTAAATGTGTGGAACACTAGAGTGTTAGTCTGCATAAATACAAATAGTCCATAGTATTTTAGCAATATAATATTTCTTTAAAGGTGGGTAAAAATATCTGAATAAAAATTACTGCAATGCTTGTTTTTTCCTCCATGCTTTTAAAACATTTTTAAAAAATAATCTTATTAATGTTATTTATATTATTTTTATATTTTTACTGGACTACAAAGAAAATCTATCAAAGTACGCAGTTTAGCAGAACATATTTTGCATTTGTATATGCATCTTTTTGCTTTAAAATGTTGTTCCATGCAACTTCATAGATTCAAAATGTGTGCTGTGTGACCTCTCTGATCAACTACAATATAACTCAATTAATTAATAATAACTAGGAAGTATTAGCATGTGCCTGTTTTTATCACTTTAGACATTTAAAAATGACGTAAGCATTGAATACTGTACACATTTAAAAGACATCTCCTGGTGTAGGTGCCTTAGACAATAGACAGATTAAGCTTCTATAGTAATATAATCACTCTGAATTATTTGTCTCATCCTTCTCATCATACAGTGTTGCTGATAGAATTTTCTGTTGCATAAAACATGCTCCTACTTTATATATTATAGCAGTTAGCTTAGATCTCTTGGGAGAAATAAAAATAGATATTTATTTATATTTTGACTTTTGAACAGGCAGAAAGAAGCTCTGTAAACCAGATATGCTCCCTTTGATGAATTGTAATGTAAGTAGAAGTACAGAAAATGCTGGTTTAGCTTAACTCAGTCCAGAGGCTTGTACTTTTATATGCCAGGAGCAACAATACAGGAATGGGTTGTCAGAACTCTGCTTGAAAAGATTTAGGTATAAAAGATTATGATTTTTAAAAAATTGATGCCTCCCTAAACAGACAAGGAGTATTTTATTGATACAACAGTTGAAAGTGGGTCAAAACAGGAACTTAATGAAAAATACAGAAAATTAAGTATGAAATAGTGAAATTTTGCAGTGAAGGAGAAGAGACAGAACATTTTGTTGGATTCTACTATTCCAGCTCAGACCTCCCCATTTGGTCAGAAATATAATCTCTACCATACATTACAAGAGTTTCAGCAAAAGATGGCCAAAGAAATGAGAATGCAGAGTAGAGGCAGCACATAGGACCAAGAGAGGAAGTTGAAATAAATGGTTGTAGTCCCACAGCAGCATCTTGAGACTTTTGGTCTGTTGGGTTCTGTGGTGTTCATCTCATCACAGCTCAGCTTCAGAAGGAGTCAGACATGCCTATTCTGAGTGAATTCATGAATTACAGTTGAGCTGATGAAGAGAAAAATCAGACTTTATAAGGTGGTTGGCAGAACAAAGTCTAATATCCTTCACTGCAGTTTTAAACCAGTGCCCAGTCCAAGAAATAATTCTTAGGTATTCTACAGTGATAAAATTAAGCTGTAGTTCAAGCAGAAAATACCAGCTCATCTTGATTGCAGGAAGCAATCACAAAGGCATGGAATCAGCCTAATCAGTGCCTACAACCTCTGAAATATTTTTTCCCCTGGACATTTATTTAACCCCTTACTCCTAGGCGGAAATGGCTCAGAGATCACAGGGCTGCAACAGTGGTACATGCTGTTCTGTGCACAGCATCTGGCTCCTGGAGTAACCTGCCAGCTGCTTCCCTCTCTCTCCATATCACCCTCCCTACGGCTTCCGTCTTTATTCCTCCCCGTGTCTGGCAGCCAACACAGCGTGCTCACGCTGTGCACATCTGGCGTGGAGCAGCATCCCCTCCCCTCATCAGGCTGGCACAGCTGCTGCTTCTAAATGGGACCTGGCCAGGCAACTGCTCCTAATGATTCCCCTGACAGCTTTTTTCCACTTACTGATCCAGCTTTCCTATTCACCACCTGCTTGATTTCCCTTCCCCAAACACCCTGGTTGTTCAAACCCCTATACTGAATCCTTTGCTCCCAGCAGCCTGCACACTAAAGCCATGCTAATGCTGTTCTCCCTGGGCTGCTTCTCTACACCTCCAGCACCACAGTTATTGCTACTGTCATTCTTGGATTTAAAATAGCAGACCAGTGAATGGAAGATTAGTTCTCTTGCTCCCTGTTCTACAGTGTTTCAATTCAGATCTTATGTCTGCAGGTTAATACTAGAAATAGGACAAAGCAGCACCAAGGTTCTGAGTTACAAACTAAAGTTTGGAAATTGGGGTCTTGAACTGACTTTTGGGCCACCACTATCTCTTATGATGTGAAAAAGATAATTCTAGTGGTTGTGTTCTTGTGTTGTGGTGGGGACTGTCCCATAGGTGCAGTCAGTCTTATAGTTCATTTCTGTAATAACAACTTGGGCAGCGAAACTATGAAACACTGAGTCAACCACCTAACCACTTTAGAAGGCTTGAGGCTGCTGCAGAATTTGTTTTGGAAATCATCTCTGTTTACTGTTTTACCACAAACCATGGCTAGTGAGGAATTCTATGGTAATGAATTTCTTTCCCTTTTGATAGGAGCTGCTTTCCTTTCTGTTTTCTGTTTCGAGAGAAAACACACTGTATTCCAAAATTGACTTGTTTGCTTTTTTTCTCAAAAGCAGAGAAACCCAAGACCCCAGAAATACCTGGAGCCTGGAAAATTCATCCAGAATGTGGGGATCTGATGTTCAGTACTAAGAATTAGGACTAGGGTTTCTATATGAAACCCATCACCCCAGACTAAAAACTTAGGATACTCTTTATGTCTTATCTTTCCCATTAAAAAAAAAAAAAATACAGTGCCAGACCACAGATGTGTTTCATCTGTGTTAGGACAGTTCCTGTGGATGCAGAAAAGCAAGATCTAATTCTTGAATCTGAATCAGGTTAAATCCAAATATGTGTTCAGCTCTCATATACCAGGCTAATTCCCATACTGCTAGATGACCACTAGCACAGCATTCACCATCCCTGGGTTTTTCCAAAATACTAGGATGAGCACAGGTCTTTCCAGTAGCAATATGGAACACTCTGAAATCTGGGGCGGGGGGGAAAAAAAAGGATAAGTGTTTCCTTGCTGCGTGTGTTCCTGCTACCTGTGCCTTTTGAGTGTGCGTCCCAAGCCCTGATAGAACCTTTCATATGCGTTGGTGAACTGAAAGGATTGCAATTCACTTATATATCCAGAGTATGACATAGTGTAGCTTTAGCCTTTTAAAGCCATCTGAGGCAGTGCAGTAGGAACACCAGCACTGTTGAAGGGGTCAGTCCCTGTTCAGAAAACGTTACAGAGGATATAGCAGGGGCACAGACATTCTGTGAGAAGACGGTAGAAAGAATAGGTAGAAAAATAGGTATTTTTCTCTGTGGAAAAATACAGAGAGCAGGAGGACCAGGATGATTTTCTTCAAAGCAATCTTTGTGGATGGCATCAAACATGACTCAAATGAGTAGACCTAATTCTAACATCTCCTGCTTTTCTGTCCCACTGACTTCCTGTCATTTTTGTTAAATTAGTTTCTTAGCAGGGAATGTTTCAATTTTCTTTCCCTCATCCCCACCAGTCTAATGATTCTTCACCATCTTAATAAGTACAATGAATGTGCTCCATTAATGGACA
Organism: Platysteira castanea; assembly: GCA_013397175.1. NCBI lineage: Eukaryota > Metazoa > Chordata > Aves > Passeriformes > Platysteira > Platysteira castanea. The sequence goes on from VYXC01007873.1 coordinate 405,900, forward strand.
GGAGCATTAGAGAATAATGTCATTTCTGAAAACTCTTAATACATTTCACAGTTAAGAAGGCATAGATTTAGGGTCTTTTTCAAATAGGAAAAACCCAAGTCATTTCCCTTGCTACACTGACTGCCCTAAAAAAAGTGGGTATTCTGGTAAGGAAGTTACTTTAATTTTTTCATATGTTGCTTCATTTGAACGCATCAGCTTTGTGTGATCCCAGAAACTGGCTCAAATTACTCATCTGCAAATAGCAAGAGGCTATTTGTATCAGGGTTTTATACCAAATTTTGAATTCCAGCTAAATAGAGAAAATATATGAATGCAAGTGATTGTATTTTTACATATGTGAAATTTGTATCTAGTACTATCAAGCTTTTAAAGGAATAATTATTTTGTGTCACAAATTTATGATGTACTCTTTGTTCCATAGTTCGCCCTACATTTTGCTTGGCTTACAGTGCTCAGCTCTGTTTAAGGTATGAATCTTAAACCATCTATTTAGTCAAGCATTGCCCTTTTGACAGCGAAGGGCTGGTTATCCAGTCAAGTTCAGACAGTCCTGGCATAGTGAACTAGAGAAACATGAACGATACGTAGTGCTAAATTCATATGAACGTATCAGCATGTGATTTCTATTACTTTGTAGGACCTGTCTTTAGGACCTTGTGCTCAGGTAAGTCAACTGGAAGCATGAATGGAGATATCTGCAGGTAACTGAAGACACATTCTAATTGTTTTGCTGAAATGGCAACACATAATAGTCCCACTGAAGCCAACCTGTACAGACTTGTGTGCATAAAAATATGGATTTTCATGTGTGTGGTATTTTGACTCTAAATTTTGAGGTTTCTTTTTGAGGATCTAATTCATTCTTACGGGAACAAAAACCCACTGGTTAACTATGTATTATGCTTCTTTCTTTTTCATTGAAAGCAAACTTTGGGTCAACATTAGCATAAGCGCTTCTGGAGGGAATATCCTGATTATGTCCTCTGACTGCACTTGCTTTCTGTCATGGAGCACTCTTTGAGTATATGCGCTAGGGTTCCTTCAAATGAAAATAAACCAGGAGCATTCATTCCATGATACCAGACTAGTTCAAAGTAAGCTTCCACATGCTACACCGGCTTCTACTACACCGCACAGTTTGCTGTGTTGCTTCTATTTCATACACAAGCTTATTTGTTCTAGTAATAAGTTCAAATGGACAAGGCAATGCATTATTTTGTTTAAGTATTCTTCTTTACAAGGAACAGAAATAATTTACTCCCAATCTCAGCCAATACTGCTGTATGTGATTTTTTGAGTATTTGATATATTCAAGTAGCTTTGCTTTGTTGTTTTACTTGTGTCCCTGCCAACTGCAGCATATGTTTATTCCTAGAAAATATTGCATGGGCTGGAAATTTATCAGATGCCTAAGGGGTACCCTCAGCTTTGCTAAAGTTGTCATTTGTACCCTTCAAAGTGGTGGATCACTTCATGCATGAGCTGTAACCGCAGCAGCCTAAATCCTCTTCTATAAATTATCTAAAATGTCATTCTTGCCAATTCTATACATTCTGTAGAGTCCTGGGCTAATTCAGAGCATTTGTTCTCCAAGGTGTGTTGTAGCGACAGGATTCTCCATGAAGGACCATCTTTCCCTCTCCCAGTGGCTAGTACTACAGAACAGGTTAACAGTTCAATTAATCTCTTATTATTTCTTGTCATGGTTGAGGCATCTTGAGACGACTGATAGCATCAGGAAGATAGATAACTTATGATTTATGTGATGAGAAAGACCAACATTTACTAATGTAGGACATCACTCACAGCAACAGCCCATTTCACTCTGTGAACAGTTAATATAAAACTCAGCCATCTGGAATACTCTTGACCAACCTCCTTTTAAACCTGTTAGCACCACAAGGCCGGTACTGGTAGTTTTCCCTATTCCCTTTCCATATTCCCTTTCCCCAGCCCTTTCAGACTGATGATATGCACCGAGTCAGAATGCATTGTATGTGTCTGCACATCATTTGTTTAGTGATTGTGTAAAATGAGAACGTAACAAGACAGTCCTGTTATTCTTTGTCATGATTAGTAGGGATTATATTTGTTATTAAGACTTCTAGAGCGTTAAATTATTGACTGATTACACATGAAAAACTGGACCTTTCTCACCAAAACCTAACAAAACAACCGCTCTGTCTGAGTAAGGGTGACGCTCAGGAGATTTTTAAGTTCTAAAAAATGGTCTTATGGAAGGAATAAAAAATATATTGTCTAAGTAGAATATCATTGGGCCAGTTAATATAGTTCAGGAAAAAGTTGACATTTATCAAAGGAATATATTTCCAAAGCAATTGATTGAATAAAACAAGTTTTATTTATTTGTTCTGGCTTCTGCTTAGATCTGTACTACTTTGCTACATTTTTTTTTCCTTTTTTTCTTTTTTTTTGTTCTTAGTGCCATTCTCAGGTTTTAGTATTCTGCCCATGACTGTGACTTTGAGAGTGGGGTCCTTCTGAGTGCTTAGACATATCTAGTCATTACTGCCATTATCCTGGCAGTGTCACTGCTGGGCAGTTAGGAAAGTGTTAGTCCCCATGTAATGTGTCTAGAGATGAGATGAAAAGCGGTAGAATTTTATGATCAAGGTTATGGAAGGACATAGTACCAACAGCTCAGAATCAACAAGAGATTGCTATGAATTCAAGTTTAGCATGACATTGATAGGACCAGTACTTTTTTCTTCTTGGCTGATATCTGTGTTTTCTGGATTCCCTCTGCTTCCCTCTCTATCTTCTGTAATGTCATTTCTGGTCTATAATGCCCTCCTTTTAAACTCCCATAATTGGGTTTTCCCCTGATTTCCTGATGATTTCAACTATTGAGAAGGAGAAAAAAAAAGATAACTGTATCTTTACTCTTTGAATTTGCTATACTCGGTCCCAGCCATACTTGTTCCTAAGATTTTGGATCCTTTTGTACAGGTACAATTTTAGAAAAAAAATTGGAACATGAAATATGAGTTCATGTGAATGTGTGCAAAGGTCCTTTGACAGATGTGAAAGCCTCTTCCAGAGGCATAGTTTATTCAGCAGCACACCATGTGACACTGCATACTGTTAGAACAGATGTGCTATCAACATAGTTTAGTATTTCAACGATTTATTATCTGTGGTTTTCCCACAGAAAGCCTCTTTTTATCAAAATATAAGAGCAGAAATGTTCAAAATCCTGCTTACTCTGTGATGTCTATTACGTTCAATGACACAACTGCTTAAAGGACGAAGCAGAAAACTTCTCAAGATATCGTTGGTAAGCTTAATTGTGATAGATTGTAAGTATGTAAATAACATGCTCCCAGGAAGTATCAAGAAATGCTCAACCTTTGTTGGAGAGCTGCCAAAGCACAAGTTTGTTGTGATTTGAGCACTTACTGTGTGAGAGTGAGACCTCTTATGTCCCACTAAAGTGTAAGTTAAAAAAATGTGTCTCCTAGGTTACACGAGGATCCTATAAAATACCTCAGACCTTCTAGCTAAGTGGTTTCATACCCGTTGTATATTGAGACCTTCCTCTGCCTGTAAATGAAAAGATGCTGATTCTCTGGGTGCTGTAAATAAATATTTTGTTCCATAAACTTTGACATTAATTCAATACTCCCCTCTTTAAACAGTTAGTCTTTTGCTCTCAGAGTGCAGTATGCTGATACTTCTGTGATCTGGTTGCCTGCTCACCATACAGAAGAGAATGAACATTTTGCTTTCTTTGAGTCTGTCCTTGACCACCATAGCAAAGTAGTAGTTTTGCAGTGATATTTTTGGATTCACTCCTTTCGGAGTGAATCCAACCTCTGTTTCAAAGGTTAATACAGCAAATCCCATCATGCCGTGCTGGGACTGAAAAAGGAAAAGCTTTCTACATCAGAAATCATTGTCTCATGATGTGTTTCTAAGTGCATCCTGCAAGGCATAGACCTTTGACTGGAGTGTCCGAGTTTTTAAAATAAACATCAATGTCAGAGATGTGGTCTTCAAAATTTGTTTAGGTTGTGTGACTTCCAACTGATAATGTGGTGTAAATTTGGTTTGTGTGCCACTTACATGTGAGGGATGCCCTTTTACATGGTAAGTCTTTTGCGCTTGTTATTAATGAGGTTCATAATTTTCTGAAATGTAGAGAAGACTACTGGGGATAACTCACAGTGAAAACCTCATATTTGGGATCAGCCTTTATTGTATTCAGGTATGTGGGAAATATACTGTGAAATCTAATAATTCGTTCTTCCTTCACAGCTTGTTCTCCCATTAAGTGAACCTAAGGCTACTTACCTCTAAGTACATGGGTTTCATGGGCAATGGAAGATATCGTGGCTGCCCTTCTACTGCTTTACTCTTCCCATGTTTTGCTTCTTCTCTCTACTCCTTTCTTGTGTTCCTGTTGGCTTTCTTTCCTGGGGTAGCCACCCACATGGTCTTTTACTCTTTTCAGTTGTTTTTTCTCTCTGTACTTGCTTGCCTAGATACAAACATTGAGGCAAGCTTCTGATAAAGAGATGTGTTTAGTAGCCATTCATCCCACTGCTTAACCCAAACTTTTAATTGATTTTTCCTATTTTTTCTGAACTCCTGGGCAATTCTGAATGTGTGAAAAATACATGTAGTGTAGTACATGTAGTTAGAATATTTATCTTGCTTGCCATCTGAGACTTACAGGCTAGGCATACTGAAGAATGCTCAGTGCTGAAAACCCTGTGAGCTCTGCTAGCATTTGAAATTAACTTTTTGCAAAGAGATGAAAGCTGTTTCCACTTTACTTCAAAATTGGAGGTGGCCTCAGTATGTTGTTGAAAGAAAATGTACGAAAGAAATGCATTGCACTTTATTGCCTTCCCTGAAATTTCTGGGCTAGAAGAGAGCCAGATGGTGTGAGACCTCTGGTCAATGCCTATCTCTAATTTAGGGAAGTATGCATGAGATCTCAAATCCCAAATGAATCTCAAGAGCTTGGATGTGAGTTTCACCGAGGAGTTTGCACTCCCTTATGCAAAGGTGACACATCACATTGCTACACTGACAAGCAAATCCTGGACCAACTGGAGTCAGTTTGAGCTCCCTGGTTTCCAAGGTTTATGTTCTCAGTATACAAGCTTACAAAATTAACCTGTGGATGAAAACAATGGCAATGTCGATAAAATTTATTTGGTCTCCCTAGACCGAGTTGGTTCATGCAGATTAGTCAAGGTCCTTTCCTTTGTACTAGACAGGTATATAGCTATGAATTTCCTTTTTCTCCTTCCTCATGCTAATTCCTCAGATGATTTTTTTTGGGAGGTGGGGTGCGGTGGGGGGAGATGCCTGTGCCTTTTTAAATGTGTATTAATATATTCAGCTTTAGCTCAATTTTCTAAAGACATCTTTCTATGTATACTGTTTCTGTGAATTTACATGGAGTCAGTGGTTCCACTGAAGTTACATTCTCCCTGAGTGAGAGGAACAAACTGAAATTGCTTTTATTCTGATTTTTATGAGCAAGGACTTCTGGAAGACATCACAGGGACACGACTGGGACTTCTTTGTTGTCCCTGGTGCCAAATTGTTGCTGCTTGTCCCTGTGATGGTACAAATATATCAGCAGATAAAAAGCCATTCCTTGGTGAGATTTGTGAGACAGTAGATATCTGAATTGAGGCAGCCCATTGTAAATGCCAGTGAGAGAGCCTGTAGAAAGATAGACACACAGAAAGGAAAAGCTGACAGAGAATGAAAAAGTGTATTTGGAGAGATACTGGCTGTTGGTGTCTGTTATTGCCAGGGTTATTTTTTGGGTTTTTTGTTAAATGTTGTAAATATTGCAAAAAAGGTTCTTTTAATAACTAAACCAATTTTTCATAGATGACAGGTCTGATATTCATGATTTTGGGGATTGGTAGTATTAAGTGTGAGAATATAGATTGGCACCACAGAGTAGTAACTTTTTTCAATTTCCATGGGTGACTTTATGTAGATACAGGTTATGAACAAAGTTGGACTACTCGTAGTATAATTTTAGAAAACTCACAGCAGNACATAACATTTTGACCAAGTCCTTATGAATCTCTTAGGTGGGGCTCAGCCACCTGCTCCCAACCAACCTGCTCTGACACTAATTGTCTAAAGAGCGCAGAAAGTATAGAAAAAGGATTGTTCCCTTCTCTCTGCTAACCTAAGCTGTGCTAAGTAGGACTACTTTTTGCTTTAAAAATCAGGCTTAACAGTATGTGGGAAAGGTAAGGGCAAAGGGCTGAAGAGAAGGGGAGAATAATAAGTATAAGAAAGGAAGGAGAAGACGGAGGAAGACACATTGAAGAAATGGGGGTCATTTGAAAGGTCGTATTTTCAGAAAGGAGGACAGTGATATCTGAGCAAAAATGTATTCTCCAAGTCAAACACATTTGGCAGCCTAACACTTAAGGGACCTCTTCTTACCTGTCGCAGTCTGCTGTGGCATCTGCCCTCATGTGGTGTAGGCATTTTAAGACTGGTGTTTAAGGATGCCAGGCCCTAGGACCTCACAGCAGTCAGTGGAAGGAGGTGGTCCCAACACCTTGCATTTGGCAACATTCAAAAGAGTTTGTGTGTATACATCTTTTGATCAGCTAATTAAATACCATTGTGGTTGGTGGTGGTTGTTGTTGTAGTTGTATTTTTCCTATACCATACACTGCTGTGGTAACTAACAACAATTTTACTATCGAGGGGTACTCTTANACTCACAGCATGATCATGGATGCTTTGACCCCTGTTCTCTCTAAGCATTTTTAAAAAGCATCTTTACTTTTTTTTAAAATTTAATTTCTTGTAAATAATCTGTTCTGCTCTCAGTTTTCTGCCCTTGCCATCATTAGGAATTTCACAGAAGGCACTCCCTTGATGAACAATGATTTTTCCTTCTTTCTACAAGTGAAGCTACCAGTTCTGAAAATGCGCTCTGTTTAGAGTCTTCCACTGGTCTTGAAAGAAAGACCTGTCATCCTTTAAACCTGCCTTTAAGCATTTCCATTCTGTCCAGTGAAGAAGATCCTGCTCATTTGCTGATTTTGCTATTACATTATATTAATGTAATATTTTAATATTGTATTATATTATATTAATTTAGTATGGATTTCCACATAACATTTTGACCAAGTCCTTATGAATCTCTTAGGTGGGGCTCAGCCACCTGCTCCCAACCAACCTGCTCTGACACTAATTGTCTAAAGAGCACAGAAAGTATAGAAAAAGGATTGTTCCCTTCTCTCTGCTAACCTAAGCTGTGATAAGTAGGACTACTTTTTGCTTTAAAAATCAGGCTTACCAGTATGTGGGAAAGGTAAGGGCAAAGGGCTGAAGAGAAGGGGAGAATAATAAGTATAAGAAAGGAAGGAGAAGACGGAGGAAGACACATTGAAGAAATGGGGGTCATTTGAAAGGTCGTATTTTCAGAAAGGAGGACAGTGATATCTGAGCAAAAATGTATTCTCCAAGTCAAACACATTTGGCAGCCTAACACTTAAGGGACCTCTTCTTACCTGTCGCAGTCTGCTGTGGCATCTGCCCTCATGTGGTGTAGGCATTTTAAGACTGGTGTTTAAGGATGCCAGGCCCTAGGACCTCACAGTGGTCAGTGGAAGGAGGTGATCCCAACACCTTGCATTTGGCAACATTCAAAAGAGTTTGTGTGTATACATCTTTTGATCAGCTAATTAAATACCATTGTGGTTGGTGGTGGTTGTTGTTGTAGTTGTATTTTTCCTATACCATACACTGCTGTGGTAACTAACAACAATTTTACTATCGAGGGGTACTCTTAAAAAAAAAAAAACAACACTCCACTGTTCACAACCATTATGTTTCTCACTGCTGGTAATCTTAGCAGATACTCATGGGCTGTTGTGGGAGTTTTAGTGAAATACTGTTAGACCATTTCTTGCTCTAAACACATCTGTGTCCACCACCACCACACGTTACAAGGCTGATGCTTTACTGGGTTGATGTGTATACCTCAGAATATCAAGGATATTGACTTTCACAGGGTGCATGTCCTTAACAAAGGCATGTTTTCCCCTTTAATTCCAACTTTTGAATCATACAGCCTGCAGCAGAAGAATTACTATGTTCACTTTTTCCCCCCCAGAATAGACTAACTAGCACATACACACACACACACACACACACACACATATATATTATAGCTCCTTCTTGAACTGCCTGATGCAAAATAGCATCTTCTGTATTTTGCAGTAATTTCCTTTTTTACAATTTTGAAAGCTCTTGGCATGTTCACCAAGTTTTACAGTCTTCTAAGCACTAAATATCTGTAATAGAAAGGTACTGTCTGAAATAAGCAAACTTACATTTATCAGCAAGTCTGAGATATGTGTGTAATGTATTCTGATGCTTTATATAAGATTGCCTTAGACTATTTTCCATGCTGCTGTGTAACACTTTGTGGAATAAGCATATGACAGAATTTTGTCTTTTGAGGATTTTATGGAAAATATCAAAAAGGCTAAACATTACAATTTTGCGGTAAAGTCCTGAATGTGGCTCTTAGTAACAGTTCTGTCAGCCATAAAGAAAGTGCCTTCCATTTACTAGTAAATATGCATTCAAAAAAAATTCCAAAGAGTATTTAGAATATGCTAAATTACTTTATAAATAGCTATTAGTAAGTCAAACATTATGCCTTTATTCCAATTTGTTGCTGTTGTCGCATTCTGTTTCATTTTAATGTGTGTATTTCAATATGATAGCACTCACAAACACATTATTCTTTAATAATCTTTCAGAGATAATTATTCAGTACTTATTTTGATTATAATACACAGTATGAATCACTTAATAGTAGTAGTGTCAAATATAATTCAAGCATCTAAGTATTTTTTTCAGATTCTATGACTTCAGTAAAACTCAGCGTGTTGAAAGTGAAATTTTTGTCCATTCGTTCACCTGTGCTGTTGACTTCCTGCTAGTGAAATTCAAGCCAACAGAGATATTGAAGTAAACAAATATCTTTATCTTCTCTATTTGTTGTATATAACAATTGTTTTTCCCTATTGTTGAAGTTAAATATAGATCTTGAAATGCTCTTAGTAGTTCACATGATAAACTTTCACCTTATTATACCAAATCACTGCTTCATTGGCACTAATTTAAGAGATTAAGTGTTAGTTGTCTTCTTTGTCTCAACACTTTTAGGCCTATGGGTGGAAGAAAGGTTCCTCTTCCATAGGGATACTGTAATATCACATATACATTATACACTAGAACAACCGAGGTATTCCATAATACATAAAACACGAAAAACCACTGTCCCTGTTTGAGACAAAATAATGCTAAATAATAAAACCTCTTGCTGTGGAGAGAAACCTGGGAAGATTTTAGAGTCCTTTCTGGGTGTAGTCTCTCTCCTCCCCAGAGCTGGAATTTGGCATGGAGGCCCCCCTCCAGGCTGGTGTAAGGTCTCTGAGTGAGGTTCTGATGTTCTGGGGTTCTGAACAGTTCCAGAAGAGAAGAAGAAGAAAGCAAAGTCCCAGGGATACAAAGGTGTTTAATTCTTCAGCTCTCTTTTCCAAGAAAAGGAGCCAAGAGCTGGGAAAAGCCAAAAGGTGCTGTCCTCCACTCTACAGCATCAGCAGTTATGCAGAGGAGTAAATCTGTGTCCCTGAACACAAACTGCTTTGAAAAGTTCGTCTGGCTTTTTTTTCTTTCCCTCGCACCCAGTTTTAAAGGCACAGAAAGGCACAGGAATCGTGTCTGGGCATAGAGCGGCAATAGGGGATACGACAGCATAAAGTCATCCCAAGACAACCACCCACCTTTATTCAAAGAGAATTCCAGAGACTAGAACCCATCTCTCAAATGGCCAGAGCCTGCAAGTGCTTTCACTCACAAACCTGGCCATGACCCTTGTTACGGCATCCTTCTCTCAGCACCTGTGTTCGATGCTGGTTGTCTCAGTTCACAGACAACGTGTTTTGCGTAGATCAAGAAACAAACCCAACTTCATAGGCACAACCTCCTTCAAGATCAACCAGATGAGCTGTCTTGCCTTTCTCTGCACAGTCGCTGAAATGCATGAGTTGCATCCTTCCCTTTCTCCAGGCTTTGCAAGGAGATTATAAGCTCTGGAAGGAGGATCCAGGTTTTCCTCAAGTTTGTCTCCCAGTTAACTGACTTCGGTGTAGGCTTTGCTGTAATCTCTGCCCAGTGTTTTACCAAAAGGGACTCCCTGCAGACTCTTCCTGTGATGATGTCTCTTTTACCTTATTTTCATGAAGTATCTTCAAGATATTTGAATCTTTGAGACCTCTGCTCCTGTCTCATATTTCAACAAGCATTTGAAATAGACCATGCAAGGAAATGGGAAGAAGAGACAGGAAACAGACACAAAAGGTCTGTTTTATGCTTATGCACAAGGTGATTATGCACATCTCCTTAGCAAATCATATTAAAAATTTGATGATGAAGTATAAAATGCACAGTTTATTTATGCAAAGTGCTCTTACCACAGTGTTGGTTTGTGCTACCTCCTAGTGTATATGACTAGTTATTTTATTAAAACATAAAAACATTAAAACATTAAAAACCTTAAAAACATTCAAAACATTAGCTGTGATTGATCAGTATGTGCATATGTATATTGATATATGTATATCTTGTACATAGCATGCGGGTTGTTTGCATGCAGGAGAGGCAGTCTTGGCAAAACAAAGCGGGTTGTGAGAATAGGAAGAATGGCTGCTGGTCTGCTCCAGCAGAATGAGTCAATGATTCCTAATCATTTTCTCCCTTTGTGTGTGCATTGGATGTTTATGCCACTAGAATAGTAATAGCAATTCTTAACTCAGAGTACCTTTACTCAAGTGTTTAAGCTCGTTTCAGAAATAATTTTCTTGTCAGACTCATCACTGTAAACCTCTCTGATATGTCTGTAGTGCCATATGTTGAGTTATAACAAGCATGTCCCATTCATGGTGAAAATAACCTAAATGGAGAGGCTCTAGCAATAAGCCTCACTTAGGATGCTAAAGCAGAACTTAAGTGCCGTGTTCGTACTCCCACAATTTGTCTGCGTGGAAATACATTTCAGCTCCAATTGAAAAGTAATAAGGATCTCTGCTGCAGCTTCTTAGGCAAGTAGCTGGGATATATGCCTACTTTCTCTCTAGTCCCATCTGATTACACTGATGTTTTGACATTTGTAGTTTTTCAGCATGTATCTTTGAAAAGCAAAAGCATTTTTTTAAGCCTGTGCCATCATGGCTGTGAAAAATACTTGTTTCATGGAACACATACAATATATTGTGATGATGCTTTCATCAGGTTAGCATTTCTTTCTAATCATGCCATGAAAGAATATGTGTCAATGCAAGAAAAATGAAAGGAGCAGAGGAAGAAAAAGCTAGCACACTTTTACAGTCAGTTAGAATTATGGATTTTGCAATATTCTTTGATATTTTGTCTTGTGATGCTAATGATTCATTATCTAATTTTCAATTGCTATTAAGAAGTTGAATATAAGTAAAAATTGATCCAGGCAGAGAATGTGCCTGAAAAAACAAAAAGGTGTATTAGTTTTGTATTTTGAATGGAATCATTTAAGGTATGCTTTTTTTGTGACTTGTCAGTATAATTAGCCAAATTATGGTGTTGCAGCAGACTTTAGCTAAGATGTTAGTTGTGAAGTGCTTTTATACTAATGCTTTGATGCATATGCATGGAAGGTGCACTTTGAATGAAGCTGTTAACGTTATGGGAAAAGATAGTTCATTACAAAGTTCATTAGAGTAGTAAGAGAACTTTAAAAAAAAAAACAACAACACAATGACTCCTTGTATCAAATTGTTATTAAAAGCAAAAATAAAATGTTTTAACAGCAGTGTCTAGAACACTGTGCTAAGAAGGGTGTTTCTGTTTGTCAGTGAGTTACAGTTGTACAGGTAACAGCTGTAAAGGAGAATCACTGTAGAATGAACTTCATTCCTCTGAAGAAGGTTAGCACAAAGCTTGTATGTCTCTTCAGTACTTACTCAAGCCTTATTTGAATGGTTAATTTGAAATTTAATGATGCAGAAACTGCTCTCTCTGTCTCTTTGCAGAGGAACCAAGTTCAGTTCCCTCAAGGATACCTCAGAACTGCCATGGCTGATTATTTGAACTGGGGAGCGGCACAGACCACAAATAAAGCCCAATCAAACAGTCCATAGATGTGATACATAAATGATATATTGAATAAGACTCTGACAAGTCCACCCCCAAAACTTGCATGATTTGAAAAGATCTGAAACCAAACACTTATTTATTAAGCACAGTTTAGAACACAAATACAGAAACTTCTGATGGTTTTCTTAGCTCTAGTTCAAAGCAGAATAAAAGAGTAACTAGCTGCTGAATGTGTCACAGTGTCATTAATGAGATCAACAGCCTCAGGTCATAATCTTTTTATTATAAATGGGAAATCTAATATAAATCAAAGGAATCTCTTTGCTTTCTGTCTATAGTATGTTTTCCAGTGAGCAAGAACTCAAGTTTCAGAGTTGCCTGTAGAAATTTACAATTAATGTGCTGAGGCATCTAAGGGGTGCTTGAATACATCCCCAGACATTAAATCATTATGGACAATCTCTGAAACACCAACCTTGTATTTTTATGATTATTTTAGGCTCTTCTGCTATCCAGCTGTGGGGAGCAGGGTCATGACAAGCATTTTGAACTTCTGTGTAATTGTTTATCTGCACATACTGTGCTTCTATTCAAGAGTTTGAGGAACAGAGTTTACATGAAAATTTTAACTTTTTTCTCTTGCCAAAATTCATGGTCTAGCTAAAATTTTTTCAAGATCGTAGAGCAGTGCTGCTTTTCAGATTACTTCAGTAAATAACTATTGCTCAATGGCTTTTATGGGAGACAACCCAATCAATTCTGCGCTTGTATAATAGACAGTGCTCTCGCGTATGAATGATTTGCTTTGAGTAGATGTTGTTGATCTTAGTTTGAAACAAACATTTTGAACATCCCCTTGGCTTGAAACAGTTATTTATTATTTACAATGTAGTGTTTTAGAACACTATTCAGATAGAACTTCCTTGATTTAACATTCAAGACAGCCGACAAGATAACAACCCTGAGAAACTGGAAGGAGACCGAATTGGGTTTTAATCTTAATGAGCTGCAGTGGTGAGTCTCTTGGCAAAGCTTGTGCTGAGGATCTGCTCTGTCAAAATTATTTCCAAATAATACCCATAGAACTTAAAGGAAATCAGACATGCTGATAATAAAATAATCACAAAATGAACAAAAATACCTGGTTTTGAGACAGGCACGGTTCATGCGAGATTCATCATGAGCCTCAGAAGACAGAAAAGATGATTTTCTGGCAGACTAGGAACCTATGTAGGCAGCCTAATTTTACTAGATAGGTTAAACTGAAGGAAGCAACCTTAGTAATGAGATTTTGTATGTTTCAAAGAATAAGACAATGAGATCTTTTCTCAGGTTGTCCCCTGACAGGAGGAAATAATTTTAAAAATACAATTAGGTCTTAACAGATGAGGAATATAGTTTTAGCTATGAGGAACAAGAGAAACAATGATGAAGAGAGAGAATTTCTGAGTCTTCTTTCCTCTCTAACCATTTTCTCCTCCACATCCTTTTAGAGCTTCTACTGTCCTACATTTAACTAAAGAGCAGATTATTTTAGTAGGGGTTTCTTTTGAGTGGAGACTAATGATATATATAAAAGATGCAATTATTGGGGGCGAGGGCAGGGAAACAACATGAAAGCAAATTCTCGCTCACTGTGTATTGGCATACATACAAATTACTTTAACAAAGTTGTGATATTTGCACCAGGCATGGACCTGTCTCCTGGGATTTAATACTTCTCTCATTTACACTGTTTTAAGCATGCTTACCTGCTTAACAATTCAAGGAGTTACTATGGATTTGCCACAGTGATGGGCTAAAATTAGGGTGACCTTTTCCTTGCTAAAGTAGCAAGATGTTGATTCTGATTAACCATAGGATAGGGACAACTTACTCTTCAGCTTCTGCAGGGTTAGAAATATGGGCTGTCTTTACAGTAAGACATGAGCAGTATGTGACATTTTGGTGAGAGTCAAATGAGCCTAACACCTGGGCTCACTTTGAATGCCTTGGGAGGTTGGCCCTACATGCATCCCAGATCACCTATTCTAATTTAATTTAGCTTGTTCCCTTCATCGAATTTTGCTTACAACTCTTTCTGTCTAAAAGAGTATAGTTTGCTAAACTGTACCCTTATATCACAGTATAAATTCTTCAATAATTTATATGAAATATATAAATATGAAATAATATGTATGAAATACATTCTTGTTTCTTCTAGGTCTAAGTTAATTTACATGCCATTATGTTTGTTCAAAGTCTGGATTTCTCACATTTTGTATATCACACTACAGAAACTGACCTGCTTTTTAAACAGAGAAAATAGTCTGATAATGGTTACATTTTGCTTTTCTTTTATGAAAAATTGAAAAGAAGAAAACGAGAATTTAAAGGAAAATGCCATAGGATAGATTTAAAAAAATCTTCTTGTCTAAATTATTTCCAAAGTAAAATATGCATTAGTTATAGAAAAGGAGTCTTCATATTAGCTTCATATGCCATCTTTTCTACAGCTTTTACATTTTGATCTATTTACATATAGGCAGATATCTCTATATATACAACCTCTCCAACCTGCAATTTTTCACATATTGCACACATTTCAAAGACTTACATTATATAACACACTCCAACTACAGATTTTGGTTGGGCCAGCTATTTTTAAGCAGATGCCATTAACATTTGGATTTTTGAAGGCTGATTAAAACTTTTGTGAAAACAAAACTTAAAAAGAATCACTGAATGTGACTCTTTGGAGAGATGTCCACTGAACTCTAAAATGTTTCCACTGGAAACATGAGATAACTGCTGCCTGTTTACATCTGTACTTTCTTGCTCACCCAGACCCCTTTCTGTGTGTTAGTTCAGGCGGAATCTGGAACCCAGAGGAGCTTCCATCCTGTCAGGAACAAGGGAATATTATGGTATTACAACATAGAAAAATACTAAAAATACTTGAAGTTATTATTCAGAAATGCAATTAGATTTTCTTTTTTGCTTCATTTTCATCCCCATGTATGGAAGACAAAGACTTGGTCTGTTTCTTCCCTTCCTAGTGTCCCATAACAGTCAGCATGCACACCTCCTTTTGTCTCCCACCAACACTCCAGAGACAACACTGCTCCTTCAGCCAATGTTTTTGTTTGAAGGAGAGAATTTTCCATTTCCAGAAGTGAAGCTGCAGAATATCTCTGAAAGCAAGCAAGGAGATGATGAGACAAGAAAGCTTGTTTGGTTTCAGACCTGACCACTCATGCATATTACCTTGGATAAACTTAAACCTTAAGCACAAGCTTGAGCAAACAGTCGTATGTAAATTGCACCAGCCTACAAATAGCTCTGGGAAGCATTGTGTCTCATACCACAGTTCAGAATAATTGCTTACTAGCTTCCTTTCACTCCTGGGGGATAATAATCATCTGCTTACCTCTGTCTGTAGTAAAACTACTAAACTTCAGCAGAGAAAGCCTAACATAAATGTACACTTGTTCACCTGCTTCATTTAGCTGCTAAAGCTTTCATATCACTCACTCCTTATTTGATGCAGAGCATGCAAGTCTTTACATGCTTTCTATGTATTTGGAATCTTTATCTCTCATAACCATCTAAAGATATAATTTTTACCTCCTTTCACCCTTATGAAGTTTGAGCAAAACTGCAGCCCATAATTTTCTGTTTCTCCCCCCACCCCTCCATTTGTAGAGGGGAGATAATAGAACTTATTCATACTCCTAAAACACTAAAGAAACACAGATTTTCAATTCTATGTAGTATATAAAATGTATTTACACCATGTTTATGTTATAATGCCATAATGGTGCAAAACATCCTCTCCCATATATGAGAATCAATCTCAATACAAATAACTCTCAGTGATTTGTGCATGTGAAAGGGGTAGAACTCCACACTATGGGAAGCTAAAATACTAAGAACTTTATGTGGTTAATAGCTTGGGTCACTCTGTGCCATAAGATTGGATATATTATCCCAGAATCATTATAGACATATCTAAACCCCTTTGTAATTTCACACAGAAATATACTTACTGGATTAGTCTAATTTCTTGAAAGTACATGACCCAATAGGAGTCATTTAAGAACTGGGCTGAAAGAGAAAACACAATTAGCCTTCAATTTGAGTGATTCTTTTGGTTTAACCTCCAAAACTTCTGGTTAACCCCTGCAGTCTGAAGTAAGTGCACTAGTGTAAAATCTCCTTTTAACAGATGCCATTTGCGTGGCTTGCCAAAATAGATCTTGAGGGTTTTCAAGTTGTTTTGCTTTCCTTTTAAAGGTTTTCAACCTAACAACTGTGATATTTATACTGTTTTATTCTAAAGAGCATCTTCCCCATTCTAGAGGAAGTAGGGACTGTTCCACACCTGCTCCCAAGCACACCCTGACATTTTAAAAAATAAATACGTGTGGGGCACATATGAGGCTTAGGTTGAATAGCTGTTCCAGTATATACAGTCAAATTAAAATGTATTGTATGCACATCAGGATTAACGTAGGCTTAAAGTTCTCTGAAATCAGAGCCCACAAAATACCAATCCTTTACCCTGTCAACTCCATCTTCATTGATGCCACTGTAGGAAGAGATGAATATGCTCATATTCATTTCTTCAACCAACACCAGATTTGTAATTCTGCAAGTTGACAAATGAGAGTTAGTTATAATGGACGGTGGTGTGCTCAGCAGCATGCCATAAATTCTCTTAATAAGTGTTTATAATACTGAAATTTATTGATTAAAGTATTCTTATGTGGGAATTATAGACCTGCCAAAGTTCATATGTGCAATTGTGGAGGCGACAAAAGGATTTTCAGCAGCCCACAACATTTTAGAAGTGTCAACTGCAAACTGACTTGTTTCAGTCACCAGAGGGATCTTGGACAGTAACTATTTCCCCTTTTCTTCATCATCACAATATATACTTATTTCAATATATGAGAAATAATGCCAAGAGCAGTAGTGTTGACTTACTCCCATGGAGTGGGGAGTGGACTTGGTGCATTTTGCTTGATATTGCCATCTCAGCATGACTTTGTTCTGAGGTCTCATCACACCTGGGCAATTCTTCCAAGCTGACAGAACTTTCGTGTTTTCACCACAGGGCATTAAGAAAGAGAGGTTTCATCTGTTTGTCTTTAACCCCAGTTATCTAATTTGAAATCCAGGGGTACAACTAGTTACAAGTGGTGCCTGCTAGCATGAAGTTTCTTATTGCCTAATGGAGTTTATATCTTTAAACAAACAGAAGTGTTCCATTAACTTAAATACATTTTGTCTTAACCTTTAAATAAATAAGGTTATGCAGTTTCCTGATGGAAAATGAGCTGAGACTGGATGTAGATCTTTCAGTAGATTTGGTCTCTGGATTAAATGTTTTATCTTGGTTTCATCACTAACTTTGATTTCTCTTATATCATAGTGAC
This sequence comes from Platysteira castanea, assembly GCA_013397175.1. Classification (NCBI taxonomy): domain Eukaryota; kingdom Metazoa; phylum Chordata; class Aves; order Passeriformes; genus Platysteira; species Platysteira castanea. The sequence continues at coordinate 423,491 of VYXC01007873.1, forward strand.
AGGACCAATTTATTTAAATATGGTATTTTTATAGATACTAGACCAAATGCAAGGTCCTATATTTTTTTCATAATTCATATCAGGTGAAGAAAAATTCCCTTGAAATACAGGCTTTTGGCTGTAGTGTGTTTCCTTCAACTCATTTATTGTCCTCTTTCTAAACTGTGTTTCAGATTCTTGCTTAGTAAATATTGTCTGACATTTTGCTTCATTTCCATGGAAAGAGCAGCAAAAAAGCAAAGCAGTAAAATTTAAAAATATAGGCTCTGAGACCTATAGTTGTACATCTCATAGCGTTAAATATGATTTTTTAACAGCAGCTATTTATTATTCGCCCTGTCTGCCCTTTTCTGTACGCATGTACTCATATCAGCAGAGATTTTGTAGTGGTTTAGTACCCCTAGGGTTTATTAGTTCCACAATAAAGTAGAAGACCAGAATTATTGCTAGCATAAAGCAGTTCGTGGCAACCGAAAGCTTGGTTCACCATTGATTAGTGATTGGTAACCTGGAATGGAAATAAAGGCAATTGCCTGAAGAGGAAAGACAAAGCAATAGCTTTATATAAGGGAGTCTTTTTTCCCAGTACATCTCCTTATTTTGCTTAGCTTAAAAAGTGCAGCAGGATCATAATGAGGCAAGACCAAAATATGATATCTTTGTAATGTTCTAGTAGATGGTCTGTGCAGTTATTTTATAAAATCATAGGGCAGAATTCTTCAATTATTATTAACTTGTAGAATTAGCAATTCTACAAGTATTTGTCATTCCTGTAAAAAGTTCTAGAGATCTAAATTTATGTTATGCTATGATGACCAAGACCCTATACCTAGAAATGACTGAAAGTTTTCAGTTTCACATCCTTGGTTTAATAAATATACAATGTATAAAACCCCAAATGTCTATACAGTGGTCACATTATACAGCTAACTGAGTTTTTGTCTAAACCACAAAATGTACATCTTAGCCCTTGGGAAAGAATTTGTCTTCCTTTCGCTTTCCCTTAAAACTCAAGAAGTGAAGGCTCAGTTTCAAGAAACAACCCACTTCACTCAGCTTTATGTTAACACAAAAAATATTAAATTTATTGTAGCCAATGAGAGCATTTAAACATACATAGAAAGGAAAATGAAAGTACATCAGGAAAAGATCAATACATATTCCAGTATGTAGCAGAAAAATATGTATGTGTGTCAGAAAATTGCTAAAATCATCAAAAGAGGGGCACAGAAGAAAACTGTGGCAATGGAAATAAAGCACAGAAGTCAGTATTAATGTGTTTGAAGCAAAAAGGATGTTAACAGTGATGCAGATCTCTTGAGCAATGATAAAATAAACTGCTTAAAATGGAGAAATGACAGAAGTGATCTCTTAGTATTTCTTCTCCATTTTTGGGAAAAAATGAAAGAAATAAATGATAAAAATGATAAAACCTTTTTTGATCCTGTGATAATTTGAGAGAATGCCTAGTACTAAATATTAAAATAAAAGACATTTTGAATTTATCTTTCATTCTGAGTTTTTGAAAGAGTTAGGTGAAGAATTCTTTCAGGATCTAATCTTTGTTTTCACCATTTTTTGGAACACCGAAGAAGTTCCAGAAGAGAGGCAATGTTGGATAATAATAGTTTAGAAGGGGTCTTATGGAAATTAGTTATATTATTTTGAATCAGTGCTTACCAGTGTGCTTAATTGGGCACCTTATGAAATTCCAATCAAGAAATAAAAGTGTTATGGAAATTATATGGCATTCCTCAAATGCACTAATACTCTATTTCTCCAAATACACTAATAATATCTCTACTTCTCCAAATGTAACCACTTCCTCTGGGATTTCTGTTAAGAATATTGTGTTTAAAGGCTAAATTCCTAATGGTTGTGTGAGTGTTTTGGGTCCTGTGATGCCAAAGGTTTCAACAAAGACCAACAGAATAATGATATGTACATTATTATGTAGTGTGATAATAATTTACAAGATTTACAGGAATGCAAAAGTAGGGAAGTAGTAAATATCAAAGATAAAATATTGAAATTCTAGTGTTCTTGTCTCCAAAAAGCCCTGAACCTCCAAAGTATTTAGAATCTTAAAACTGTTGTATCATGATTGTTCAGTTATTTTTTGAGTCTTTTTAAAAACCAGCATGATTTGATGACCTGATACATTTACATGTCTACTAAAAAACAAGAGCTTTATTGCAGTAGCTTTTGAAATGGGTTTATCATATCTCTTGGGAGAAGAACTCTAACTTACTATGTCTGACATGCTTTCGGCCAAGAAGGACTTTATCTTATAGTATGAGGCTGATTAATTACAATGGTTTTGGTCAATCAGAGAAAACATCTTTGAGGAAAAGTTTATGTGGCAGTTTTCAGTAACTGCCTTAAGTCAAGTCACCATTGTATCTGAAAATCAGACCTTCCAATTTTAGTAAATATTTCTTCACATCAGAGTGGATATTTAAGTTCTTAAAAAGAACTTCAGTGTTAAGTTCTTGGAAAAGAACTTCAACATAAAGTTCTTTGAAAATAACTACTTCTACTATATTAATGCTGTACCCTAAGTTAATCACTGAAAGGTCATCCTTTACTTTAGAAGACATATAGTACATAAACCTTGTTGATTTCAAAATACTCTTTTATTTCAAATACAAGAGTTTAATTCTTAGGTAGTGTTAGACTTTACCAAATATGATCCAATTTTACGATGTTTCTGAAAGCAAGTTAATGTGAAATGTAAACAGACAAGAGAAAAATATATTGAACAAGTAAAAGTAGAAAATACCTTAAGAGTTGTATTTGATGCAAGAATTCAGCCTTTACAATAACTAAGTCACTCAGGGCCAAAAAGCCCTATTGGCAGAGCCAACTGCAACTGCAGGAAATTTTTTGGAGCTGCAAGTAGCTTTGGTGAGAAAGGGCTCCCTGAACAGCTGGTCCCCACCTCCTGCCCACACCTTTTCCTTCTCCTGTTGTTGTGGCTATCTCCAGGGTTTGGATTCTGTGGGACACTGACTGACATAAGTGAGTTTGTCCTAATGCTGGATGGAGATAAGTCACAAGGCAGTTCTTTCCCCTGGAATAAGGGCCTCACAGGAGATGACTGGATGCAGTATTGGTGTGAGGACCATGCTGATTATTCTGGGTGGTTCTGAAGGCATGGGAGCTGCCACAAGGACATCAGACACAATCGTGCCCTCCTCACATGAGTGTGTCCCCCACTGAACCTGGCAGTTTTTCTGAGGGAAGAGCTTTTGGGTTAAATTACTTCATGATTATGTTATTATAATTTTTGTACTTAAAGCATTTGCAGGGTTCCTTTTATTCAGAAAAGATAAGTGTTTTGAACGTAGATAAATTGCAAGTGTGATTGGGCCAGACTTTCAGAATGAATTCTATACAACTGCTTGTGTATCCAAAGGTTAGGGACACTGAATTAAGTACACACACACACACATACATATATATATGTATATATATACACGGACACACATAAACGTATCTGTCAACATATATATGCAATTTGTAGAGATACATACTATGAACTAACTGCCTGCACATTTGGGTATCTGCATGAACATGCATAACTTGACTGTGTCTCGTGTCAGGTTTCTTAGATTATACACAGGTTTATGCGGAGAAGGGCAGGAACCTTTTGTAAGTGTCTCCTTTGGTTTAACTACCAGGCTGTTCCTTAATTAAAAAACGGTTCGGTACTTTGGGATATATTGAAGGGAATGCTTAGAAATAGAAATCAAAGAACTCTGTTCTGCATCCAGGTCTTTCAAAGGCTTGATTGAGTGACTTCAGTGAAACATTCTGGGATAAATGAAATGTTTTTATTTCACTGGTTTCTTACAAACTTAGGCTGGGGAATGCAAAATGGTAAAGTCTTCTAATGCCATAGGAAGAAGGAAATGAACACTGAAGGTGAATGGAAGTGTAACACATCAACATAATCCAGTTACATAAACTTCGCAAACAGTAAAAAAAATCACAGTCATAATTTATTATTCCCAGTAGACAGACTCAGCAATTTTCATCGATCTGTGATTGAAATCTTGGACTTGTCATGTAATCCTGTGTTTGTGTAATGAGAATAAATTCTCACTAAAAACAAACGGGAAGACCTTTACTCCCAAAGAAATGCTTGCAATAAGACAGACCCATAGTGTTGAAGAGAAAAAGAAGATAGAAAGGTAATAGTTCCCTGTGTGTTCCTAAAGCCATGCAGCATCCACAGGCTTTCAATATGAAGTGACAGCTTTAATTTACACTTGAGCTTGGAGACATTTTTATAGCTCTGCATTCAGCTCTTTTATGTGGGCAGTACAAAGAGCTTATCAGAACAAGCACGTTTTTTAAACCACAAGGCACTTTATATACTATGTATCAGAAGGAGGATCCTGAATTTAGGATTAGAGAAAATACACCATAAGTTGGATCATTAGAGAGTCAAAATGGAGATAAGATTAAAGGTGTACCTGAGAACATACGTGCCTTGTACATTATCCCTGTCCTATCATTCTTATTTATTCCTCACTTTTAAGACATGGATTTGCTTTGACTCTGGAGAAAAATAGAAAGAAGGTATCTTACCTGGTTAAACAGGTGTTCATTGCAGAATAGGCAAATAGATAACAGTTATCTTAATGTGCATTGTGTGTATTATGTTAAAAGCTTAGAAAGCCTAGTAAAAGGCTATGCAAGTGCAAATTGAACTAAAACACACAATACAGCCATACTACCAAATAGAGAAGGGAATAGCAGGCTATTCTGTGCTTTCTGGGTGTGCCTGTGTTGCAAAACCATAACTGCTCTTTTGTGTGGTTTTCTTCTTTTCCAAGACATAAGCTTGAAATAAAAAGTGCCAACTGTGTTGCAGCATCTTAGAGTTGTGTTTTTACAGCGTTAAAGAGGTTCATAAGTATTTATTGCCCTTTTATTATAAAGTGGTAGGGGAAATAGGGAGGTTGACTATGAGAGTAAGTAGAAGCCCTTGAAAATCAAAAGCCTCCTGGGGCCACTTGTGTGCAAGATACTTTTAAGAGTAGATCTGGAAATCAACTACCATGAGCAAGTAATCCATGAGAAAGTGGAATTACATTTGAGAAAGTGAATTTGGATTCTGTCCTTGTCCTTTTTTGTGTACTAGATAAATATTTTGCATGCTTCCATGTCCTCATTTGAATACAAACAGTATTTCAACTGCAGCAGCAGTTTCCTCACTTCTGTAGAATACATTATAATGAAGAAATATGATGAGTTCACAGTAGAGAATGAAAGTAGTGATGACAGCCTCTCACTGTATTTTGTAAGTAGTTATAAGACAGAGATAAAGGTTGATATTTTATTCATCTGATTGAGTTGCTATAGCCTTGGAAGTAGTAAGAGATTGCAGTAAACTACTCCCAGGAATTCAAGAACATTCAAGAACATAAGAATGGTCATACTGAATCAGAGAAAATTCTTAAGTAACCAATTTTCCTATCTGTGAAGTGCTCAGGTTTTTAGGGAAAGAGTGCAACAAATATACAGAGACTTTGGGGGGGATTTTGACAGTCAGAGACTGTCAGTGTTAGTATATTGCCCATTTACAATCAAAAAGGGTTATTGTTTAATTAATTTTACCAAAGAATTGCAGTAAGAAATATTTTATCCCTTTCTAGCATAATGCAGCTGACTCTTGAGCATGAAACAGAATCTTGTTCCCCACATTTCTGTTGTAGGGGATAAAGGATGGACAGATGGCAGAGTGCAAAGGGCACAAAAACCAATATAAACTGCATCTTTCCTGGCTCCTGTGGTTCACTTTGGTTCTTCAGTGAAAGTGGAGGCATGTCGTTAAAATTCATCATTGCTGTTTGTCTCCAAAATAACCCTAGAGCAGAACAGCTAGACATCAAGTCTTAACTGAGGCCAGGAATAAAAGATCTGTAATGTTTAAATTTAATGGTCAAAGTGACCATGTTGTGGTATATTTCTGAACAAATAATCTGTCACCTTTGAGCATTAAGTATCAAAACATAACTTAGGGGATGTATTTGCTATCCATTTTTGGAATCCAAACTGTTTGACAAACATAAATCCACCAGCACCTTAAGGTGTATATGGTTTACCCCAAACCCTAGGAATCCACTAGAAATACTTAGTACACCAGATGACGGGATATACCCCAGGTCATACAAAAATGCAGCAGTCATTGTCATTAAGAGTTTACAGAGGAGTGTGTTGGAGACAAACAGGAGACACTTTGGTCCTAAAGAAGTGAAAGGAAGACCTGTGGATTTAGTGGGCAGCGTGTCCCTGGGGAGGTGTGTGAGTATGCAAAGGCACCATTATGGCAGGACAAGTGAGAGATGTGCCAGCTCAAGCAGAAGCAGGAATAAACATGTTTGTGGCCTCTCCAATGCTGAAGTTACAAAGGAGATGAGACAAAAGAGACATTCGGGGGACTTGCCTCCCACAGAGAAATATGGTAGGTTTTCATTGTGTCAACTTTCTCCATATTACTCCCATCTGCTGAATCACTGGATTAAATAGGTTTCTTTTCTGACAGTGGATTTTCTGGAGCTCCTGCAAGATAATGCATGTTTATCGTTTCTTGCCGTGGCATCAGATAAGGCAGGCTCACCTTGTCTTTATGCCTATTCCTGCAATGATGAAAAAAGAGATTACAGCACACCTTCCCCGGGGTCTGAAAACTTCCTGTCACAGACTGATTGCTTAGCCCTGCTGAAAACAGGTGTCTCTCTCCAGGGAGATGAAGCTGGAATGAATAAGTCTGCAGTAACTGAAATCCACTGGATGTATAAGTGTGTGACAGCCTAATGTGGTTACTGGTATTCACAAAGACACCTAGCATTACATTTTCTCTCCACGGTCTTCCTTTTCTGAACTTCCACAGTAAAATTAAATGAGGCAGAAGGTCTGCAGCAGGATTTTTTCCCCTAGGTTTAAAGGCTTCCCTTCACATTTTGTACTAATCCATCTATTTTGGGTAGATCAAATGTGAGTAAGGAAGGAAGGCAAGTAACATTTTTATTCACTCAGTCTTTCAAAGATTCTTTTCACTAACTTTTAAGAATGACTTTCACAGCAGTAAGACTTTCAGACAAATATTACACTAAAGATGAAACATACCTATTTTATAATCATAGTTTTGGTCATCATAATTTCTCACTTCCTGTAGTATTTGTGCTCTAATAAGATTTTGGAGTGTTCTGATTAATTTCCTTTTCTTTCTTTTTTTTTTTTTCTTCTGAATCTTGAAATTAAGTCATACTTCCGAAATTCCAAGACCACAACTCTACTTTTACAGGGAAACAGTAGACAAAACCTTGAAGCAGACAAAATTTAGTAACGTCAAATATGGTAGAGATATGCTTTCCAGCCTTATGCATACTGGGCAGATGAGAATATTTTCTGGCACTGCGAACTATGTGCATCCACTTGGTGTCTTTTGCAGAAAAACAGGCAAAGGAAACATCCTCAGGCATGCTTAATGACCTGCTCATAGAGGAGACAAATGGCATTCCAGCATTCCAGTGTCCCAACTGCATGTGTTGTCAGTAACAGGAACTTCAGTAGTTCCATAATAAGTATCTCTAGGTGATATCTTCCACAGGTCTCACTGTGGCCTGTGGTCCCAATAGTTGTGGTAGGAAGTGCTGGAGAGCTGCTTTTCCCAAGTGTGATTTTTTTTTCAACCATGGAGCGAGCAATACTTTCTTCCTCCTACAGATGCTTGAGATATGCTTATTTTTTGATCCATATTTTATGTTTAATTCACTTATCGATTGATTGGTTGGTCTTATAATTTTCTTTACTGCAAATATCTCTAAACATATTCTGATTCATCTGACATTCATTTTACTTAAGTTAACATCATGATTCAATAGAGGAAATTGTGTAGTGCTGTGAGTTCCAGATCTGTGATAAAGATCTTCCTTTATCTCATAGAGCTGAGGGTGAATTTTGACAGTTCTACCATTTAGCACACTTACCATTCAACTATTTATGTCATCCTGTAGCTCATATATTCCTAAAGAACCGGCTTCATTGTGGTAACTGATGGAACCAAGGGTTCCAGATTCTGAGTTTTGCCATGGCCTTTGCTCTAAACTTGTCTTAGTTTCTCACTTGGTACTGTCTCCTTTTGTCCTCCTTAGGAAAACTAGCTTGTTCAAGTTTATAAATTTGATGCTGGTGTAGTCATATCAGATCTGCCACAGCAATAAAACCAGCCTGTTTTGAAGACAGAAGCAAGCCTTGGAGCTTCTTGTATTTTCTAAAAGTTCCCCCTTTTCCACGGAGACTGTCACAGCACATCTGATGAATTCACTAGAAATCGAACACTGAAAGGCACTGAAGAAGGAAGCACTTTTTACTGTGAATGGGACCGAGTGCTGGCAGAGGTCTCCCAAAGAAGAGCCCCTACCCTGGGAGGAATTCACTAGTCATCTAGACATGGTCCTGGGGAAGTGACTCTAGGTGGCCTGGCTTGAGCAGCGGGCTTGGACCCTCCAGAGGTCCCCTCCAACCTTAACCATTCCATGAACCATTTTTGCTCTACTAGTGCTCAAGTAGGACCTACGCATTAACTTAAACATTGGTCTCCTGTAAAACTGTCCAATCTCTTGAGGTTTCCTGGGGCAGTTTGCACAGTTCTGGATGATAACTAGGAGGTATTTCCACAGCATCAACCTATGCAATCCAAGTAGTCTGGAGGAAACATTGTGCTACAGCTCAGAAGAGCACAGCACACAGAAGTGTGGTACTATGCAACTAATTAAGGCTGTTGTGTTCTTACCACAGTTGTACAGCAACATTACGCACATAGCATTAACACAAACTGACAAATATTTGAGGAATTTTGCAAATCTTTGGGATCAGTACTCTGAAATCCAAAGGAAAAATCTTTTACCACGGAAATCTATTATACTGCATGACTTCAGATCAGTCTCTGTCTTCATTTTTGCCTGTATGGTCTTGCTGAGCATCTCTGGATAATTAGGAATAATTACCTCCAGCCTTTGAACAGCCTTGGTGTCTTTTTGTGACATTCTGATAGGCCCCCTGCTTTCCTCAACTTGTTTGTTCTGCTCCAAGCCTTTTGAGAGACAGTTGACAAGTATGGGTGTGTCCTGGCCTAGGAATGGACAAAAGAGCTGCTGGAGAAGGTTTGACTCATGGGATAAATAGAGAGACCACCACTGAGATAAGTGACGAGCTCCACTGAACATCACTAGTTATCATCTTTTTGTAGTGCATACTGAAATACCAGCAGTGGGGCTAGTGGAGAGTGGCAGGACTTGGGAAGGTAAAGGGAGATAATTACTGCATCTTTTGTTTGCAAGGACAAGGCTAGATAAATTTTTTTTTAATCACTGCAGTCCAACTGCCACGGAGAAAAAGCAGAAGTTGGAGGATTAAATGGAAATAACAGGGCAAATGGAAGTAAGTCACTGAGAGATGAATTAGGTTCTGTTAAATTCAGAGCAAAGAGTTAAGATTAAACAATTTTAACACTAATTTTATGAAAGAGTTCCAAGTATATAACATACACAGAAATTTTACACTTGTGTATGTATACCTTTGAGTCTTAAAATGACCCTCAAAGGTATCATCCCTACTTCTAAATACTTGTTTTAAATTCAGACCATAATTCATCCCTCTCTGTTATGAAATATGAATTACCAGTTTGTAACAAGCCAAAGTCAAGATCTTCTTATTTGATTCCAAATGAAAATATGTATTTCCATTGGAAAAGGAACATGTGAGAATTTGTCCGCATGTCGAGAAGAGTGCTGGCCACAAATGTTCAGGGAAGATGAATTCAAGGTGAAACAGGTGCTGTTTGAACAGTGGCATTTTGGAATGGCATTCCAAAAGGTTTAGGGGAATCAAACCAGTTTATGCAGAGATTAAACTCCTTAAAAGTGGTTGAGAGTGGAGTTAATTTTGGTATCTGAGAATCTAGCTTAGATGACCCAAAAGACATCTTCTATTTCCCTGTAGCTCTATAACAATCATTTCCCAGAACGAGTGTTTCTGTTGACAACTTTCTAGTAAACCGTACATGTAGTTATATATAGAGAGAATTTCATTCTCCATTCTATGGGACGAGGCTATAAAATCACAGGAAATAATGTGAATGTGGAGTTTTATTTCTACAAGAAACAAGATTTTAGAATACATGTAAAAGAGTGAGATTTAAAGCAAGATATGGCTATGTTGTCACCCACCTCTAACTAGAGTATTCTTCTTTTGTGTTTGAGAATAACCTCAGACTTCCCATTCTTTTTAATCAAAACATACTTATATGTCTAAATGAGACAAAAAATGCCCACATAGACCTCTGTTGGAAGTTATTAATACAATAAATTTTATTGATGAATTACGCAAGATAACATGAGGTCAAAATATTTGTCATGCTGCTATTCAGTCCTATCCCAACCCTTCTTCCTGGCCAAATAACTCAGGAGGTGGAGGGATGTATTTGCTATGCTGTAAACAAAGAAGGATATTTCTGTATTTTACATGACAACATGAAATGATCCAGTATCAGAGAGTCTTGTCAGTGCAGGGGCAGCATCAATGCAATCTCATCATATGCAATGACAGCATCAAAGGATCCATGAGTGTTGCTACTACGCTTGAAATTGGCATTTGACAGCAAGTGAATGACCTGCAGTGCAGGGACCTGTTTAGACACGTCATCAGACTTCTGAGCTGGTGCTAAACTGATTTTTTTTCCCCTTGTGCAACTGTCGAAGATAAGCAGTCTCTCGTTCATCTATTTTTGCATGGCTGGCATTCGAGAGATGCCTTGGAGAGAAGTTCTTTGGGGGAAAAGAAAAGGAAAGATTATCCAGGCAGACATCTGAACTCCTGCCTGCTGTGGAAATAGTCTCTGTGCTGTGGCTCAAATTAGGGGTAACAGCCAGCACGATTTTTATTACTTGGCTGCCTTGGCTTAATACTTTGTTTTGCCTGAAGAGAGTTGGTGATTGAAGATACACTGCACTTTTGGAAGCACAAAATAAACATAAGATGCATCATCCTGTGGGAAACCTTACGTTTCTCAGGATCTGGCAGGAATCAATTTGTGCCATTTGATATTTTATGCCAAAGCTCATATCAAACAATTTTAGTTCGTTAAACTTGGACCTTGAACTAACTCTCCAACTTGTCTAGGTCCTTTTGAGCTCTGAACATGTATCTTCCTGAGTCATGGAAGGAGGTCTCCATCTGGTTTAATTTCTGTCTTCTTTTGGAGCCTGCATTAAAACACAGGTTTACAGGGCTTTAAAGAGTCATGAAAGAGACATATTTCCTAAGAGTAGTAGGTTGTTCTTTGGCCAGAAGGAGGATGATATTCATCTACTAGAGGCTCTAAATACTGTTTTACCTGTTTACCTTACAGGGATTTCAGTTCTTCTTACGCTTTGCAGTCTGGGTTCTCATGTCAGCCTCTCTTCCCTCACAGTCAGACTCTTCATGCTGGCGATGGCTTGGGTACAGATCCTGCAGCAAATGTTCCCAGCTTTTTCTTTTTCTCTCATTTTTCTCTCTTTTCTTTTTTTGAACTGGATACCGTAGTCATCAGAATCTGGGAGGGCTCTAGGGTTGTCAGCTTCATTGTTACCAAGTGACCTCCTTATCTGTTACCTCCTTACCTTGCCTACTATGCCTTGGGAATTCAAAGCAGTAGTAAACGTTCATTTCTCACTATTGCTAGTTAGTCAGTAAGTACTTCACCATTTCTTAAACCTGAGCATTGAGGAAGCCTGTAAAAGCACAGAGATCTACTGGATGTGTTAAAATGTGCATATAAATGAAAAAAATAACATTACAATTATGAGAATTTAGTATTTGAAGATGTGAGGGGATATAACAGTGTGGCAAATGAAAATTTTCTTTTGGGCTAAATCCACCACATGTACAGCTTGATATAAAGGAGACAATTGTAATTTGCTTTTCCATTCCTTCTAGCATCTTTTGACATGGACTTTTTTATTCATATTAAGATAGAAATCTTTAAAGATCCACCTGTCAGGCTCATCTCTTACACTGTCTTTTGTTGTATGTGGGCTGGCATTTAAATGAAACAACCAAGGGAGTCTTAAATGCCATTATAAGCATGTTCATTCCAGCTGTTTGCAAGATTTTATAGGTCAAGCAGCCAAGAGGCTTGACTTTAGTGTTTTGGGATCAGTTACAGCTTCATTGGAGGGTTGAAATTCAATCTTAAATCACTGTGCTGTAACGAGTTGGCGCTATGGGGTTTTATTACAATAGCTGACTTCTTCCCTATCATGGCTACCCATAGACTGTAACTGCATTTTTATGGTGTCTGTTTGGTACAGATGTAGCTGTCAGCCTTGGGTATACCACCCTGGCACCCATAATGTGCTGAGAACTGGGACTATTTGATGCTTCCTTTTATATCATTGCAGTCAGGTGACCCGGCAGAATAAATATTAACAAACTCTTCTCATGCTGATGAGATTCTAGAATAATTTGCAATTGCCTTTCTGAGCCGGATCCTGCAGCCTTGATGCAATTATGGCTTCTTTTGACTTCATGTGAGCTTTGTCAGAGACAAAACTGGAGGGTAGGGCTCAGTTTGGTGAAATATGTAACATCATATCAAATCCATCACTCAAAATCTCCCTGCACATCACCAGTGTAGTTGCAAGGCTTTTGTAGTACACAAAATTAGGAGAACACTTTTCTATTAAAAATTACCCTTGTTTTGTGCCTGTCTGATAATGTTAAATAGTGATATTAAATATATGTATATATTTGTTAAATGTGGAGAAAAGAATCTTTTCGGCACCTTCTAATTACGTTTATAGATTTTAAAGATCTGCAATTTACCAGCTCTCCTTTTTATACTATGGTCCAAATTCTCTTATGAGATAACTTCTTTGCCATTCACTTAGTGTGGTCTTTTGATTCTGAGATGTTAGAGCTGTGTATTTGCTTTCAAAAAATCATTAAACTTATACTGCTCTCTCCTTACCTGTCTTTTTTATTCGACATTTATCAAAGAACAACTGGTAGAGTATTGAGGAATGAAACTTTTTTTCTCCTCAGGAAAAAAGTATTGTTTTGTGAAAATACCATGTCTTCAGCAATATTATGTGCTATCGCCACCATCACCCTCCACTGAACCTGTTCACCAAAGCAGTTACCAGAATGGTGGAAAGACCTTTACTTAGTTCTGAGTATTTTCCATATGACTTGAACAGCTGAATAAGAATAGCATTCACTGTTGAAAAGAAGCATAGGCTCTCTTAAAAAGACAACATATTTCTTATCAAACCTGCCTTTCTTTTCTTTGTTTTTATGCTCTGGCCTTCACTAATCTTGGCTATTGCTCTTTTATTGAGCTCCTTCAGCACGTATATTTCTTTTGCTTTGTATTTTATTCAAACTTACTCAAGTGACAGCCAATTACCTATCTGTCTGACCAAGACTGCAGAGGCACTTTTGATCATCAAGGTTTTTTTCTTCTCTGACAATTACTTATCAGAGAGCTAAGTTTCTCTTTTGCTCCATTAAACTGAACTTACTATAAATATTAGTGATTTACTCAGACTCTCTCCTGACATTCAATAACCTCCATGACATATAGTCTTATAAATGTATTTAGCGAGCTGTTATAAGGGATTGCCATCCTAAAATCATCCAAAAGCCAGTATTTCACCTGGACAAGTGAATGCAGATCATTAAAAATATAATGAGAGTTTCTTCTGTGGTCAGACGATTCCTTTAACTGTCACCAAAGCTATGAAGAAGTGATCTAAGTCAAAGTTAAACATTTAATTGTGACGCAGACTACACTCACCTTTGGTAATGAAGCCTCTATTGAAAGATGGTAAGTTACAGATAAGGAGGCTGTAATATTAACTGAGGAACACTAACTTGCTAAATAGCATTCTTCAGCTAAGAGTGATCATCTGACACCTCCCTTCCACTTCAGGTTTAAATGTTCTCCCCTGCATTAAAAACCGGGCATTTCTCTCGTGTTAAATCTTACCTACCTTTTTACTGAAGTCAAGCCTGTCAGTAAAAGTCTGAAAACACAGCAGGAGTGTAAAATGTGTATAAAAAGTTTATGCATTACCATCAATTTTTGATGCAACTTATTTATTTACTTAATTGTGTCTGGGATTACACAATAAAGACGCTCTCACACCTGTCAGGCTCAGCAGAAAGGAGGGAATAATCTTTATTATTGACATATCCCACATTCTTATACACGTCCCAACTCCACAAGGGATTGGAGAGCATGTCACTTCCTTCTCAATCCCACTGGAGAAGAAAGGTGCTCATCAAAGTTGTCTTATCAGAAAAGGAATGAAAAACAGAAAATACCGTTAAGTAAACACTGGCTATTATTTACATGAAACTGTGTGAAAGAATCTGACTCCAAGGTTAAAACCAGAAGGCTTTAGAAAAAACAAGGGCAACACTTAATTATTTATTTTAGCCTTCTTCTTTTATCACCTGTTAATTTCCTGATAGAAATCCCGGATTTTAGCATGTGGTAAGTCAATCTTCTACTCTCCAATGCTGAGGTTTTATCCAGAGTAGCTTGGCAGCTTTTTGATGTCTTTTCCCCTTAAATTAGAAAGTGTGTATTTTCCAAATGTGAACATTGAGCATTTGCCCCAAGGTTTTACAAAAATGTTTTCTCAGTGGAACATCTGTCAAGGAAAAAGAAATGCGCACCTAAGAGCAGTAAGGAATGTGAAGATAGACTTTAAGTCAAATGTGGCTGGTGCTAAGAGTGACCTTGATCCAAGGTCTTGTCTATTCCAGCTGAATGCGCAGGCTGCAAGGTGGTGTGGGAGGCTCCCACTGCTCCTCTCCTGCCTTGCCACTGCCCTCTTCCTCATGTTAGTGTGTAGCTTTTCGGGAGTGCCCACCAATCTGGGCACAAGAGAAGAAAGGGAGAAAGGAAGGAAAGAAAGAAAGGAGGGAGAGGAGACGAGGGGATGCAGTGGGAGGATGGGTTGTAAGGAAAAGGTGATTGCACTGCTGAGCTTGGCAAAGGCATCCTGGGGCTTCAGAACAGAGGGCACTTAAAGCTCCAGGTGGAGTTTCTTTGGAGGAGGCTTGGAAACCACTTCCGTTTTTAACAGCTGCATCTGCCAAACTGGACTAAACTGTAATTCAGCACAGCACACTGGAACCAGTGGTAATGGTAAAAAAACCAGCAGTCCTCAGAGATTCATCATGTCCAGGAAACTCCTCCTGAAGCTACAGGTTAAATTTATGACCGTAAGATGAAGCTGAGAATTGTGAAGAAAACATCTTTATCCTTAGGAGCAGCAGTTAGTATGGATGATGAGCTGTGCCCTGGAACTTGTCCTGTGATAATTTTTAGCAGCATCAGCCAGCTCTGAGTCTTACATGCATAATTCGAATGTTTCAGATAATTCCTGACTTGAATTTAGAAAATGAATGCTAGGAATTGTAATTTTTTGATTCACCATTTTTTGTATACTATTTTAATTTTGAAAGCTGATTCCATTTGTAATGGGAACAGTGTCCATTTGAGAAGTCATAATATTTTTTCTCTTTTTTTCCCTAGCTTGTAAAATTGTTTTTATTTCAAAAATGATTTAAAAGATATATAGTTTTACAGCTCTCCAGTTATTAAATGTTTACTTCTATGAGTTTTGTTAGATTTCTCGAATACAAGTTTGTTGGATAACAAACTTTTCTGGTTGTTATAATGTCTAGGGATTGTCTTACATGACACTTTGAAGCAACTTTTTAATATCAAATGCAGAGTAGATTATACTTTCCAGTTTTGTAAATTTAGTAATTTATAGGGTATCAAGTTTGCAGCTCTTTTTCTATTTGCAGATACAAATTTGTATCATTAACCTTTTATTTTTACATTTAGCCATTTTATAGTCTTCTGTTTATATCAAGCCACTTTTAGGTCTTTTCTTGTATGAAATGATCTGTTACATATGAAAAGTCTTCATCTTGATTCAGTGACTTCTCTTATGGATTTGGATCTATTAATCTCAAACTAACATGTCATTTATAAAACTTTTTCATTAAAATATAAAACTGACTTTTTTCTGTGATGTTTCTGACAGAAGAGAAAATTGAGTTTTAACACGTATTTGAAAAGTTGACTTTTTCAACTGAAATGTTGTGTCTCATCACTCAGACAGCTTCTGATACATATTTTGAAGTGTAATAGGACCTGAGAATTTAGAGGAGGGGTTTAATCCACAGGGCACCCTGTTGAAGCCTTCTCTCAAAAATGTTTTTTGATTTCTCTATTGACTAGGAACATCTTGGTGATTTCTTTCTGCAGATCCTATGCAGTATTGCTGATTGCTGCCTTTTATTTTGCTACTCCTTTGCCTTAAGCTGCTTGTGAAACATTAATTCTGCAGTTTCATTTTTCTGTTCAGGAGGTTCCAATTGTGCTGCACATCTGGTTGATCTCTCTGGGTGAAGAAGCTCAGAATTCAAACAGATCAGTTCACCTGAAGTTTTTGCTGCTCTTAATACAAAAGGGCTTGAGCATGACTGGAAGAGAAAGTTCTCCCTGAGTGACTTTATTGCAGCCCCATCTTGCAGCTTAGTACCTTCTCCTTGTGCTCTGCAGGAAGTGGGAAATGGAAAATGTTTGGAAGACTTAGTGAAAAAAAAGAGGCAAAACCCCAAGACTTCATTAAGTGAAGTGCTGCAGTCCCACTAGGGCATTTTACTGCTCGTCCTGGTCTCCTGAGTTGTGCACTTTGCTTTACATTACAAGATGGTCAGTGATGATGATGGTTAAATAACAAAATGCTCCCTTGCCAGCAGTAAAAAGAAATATCATGTATCCTTTTCCATGTGTTGTTATGATAAGAAAATGTTATTTCCCATCAACTTGGATGCATTTTTTAAAGTTCTCATTAAAATATTTCACTCAACTGGACATAGGTTTCATTAAAAACACACACCTAGAATTTAAGTTGCCAAAACAAACCCTCTTCTTTTATTTGCAAGAAAGGTTTGGGTTTTCATTCCACTTCTATGTTACTCATTTTTAAAAAAAGAGTATCAAACAACAACTTATCATGGACACTCACAAACTCGGTTTTCTTAGTTGTCACAAGTAGTGGGGGTGCAGCCACTTCCAACTAGTTAGGAAACTGGTATGACAGTAACCTCCCAAAGCACCTCAGTCACGTCGACCATACCTCAGCTCCAGCCTCGAGCTCCTCTGCCCTACCAAGCTGATATCTGTCTTTTAGCAGTGGGAGAAGCTGAGCCAGCTGATTTTGGGAACCTGTCCCTTCCCGTTAGGTTTCAGATTTTTAGGCTGTTTTCTGAAGAATCTGAAAATGGTGATGAAATTAGAAATCCGTGTGGGAAAATTTCTTGTTGAGGAAAAGGAAATTCATGTTGAGAAAAACTGCCTCCTCATAATCAAAATATTTCTGGTGTAACATTTTGAAGTACTCACATGCGCATAACTCCATGTGAAACGATCTTTCACAGAATCTAGACTAGTTTGGTGGCTACAGAGATTTTGGATTTGGATTTGGGCAAACATTGACAGTATGGGCTCTTCATATCTGTGCAAAACCAGCCTGTAAATGTGCATCGCTGCCTGTTTCCTTCCCTTTATTCTGATGATTTCTGTCCAGTCAATTACCTGAATCACAGCCTGTGTTAGGGATTGCTTTTTTATTTGAACAGGGCTAAAACTTTGTGGCCATCACTGCTTCCTGGGGGCTCTGCTGGGGAAATACTAGACATAAGAACAGCAGCACTCAGGTGTTTCCTCTGCTCAGTCCATATTGCTCATGGCATAAAGCAAACAGAACTTAATATGTTTCCTCTGCCATGATCATGAATTATAAGGTTTTTAACTTCTGCCTGTGTTGCCTGCAAGGTGTTATAATTTAGAACAGAGTAGCAATTTGAGGAGGAAGACATGCCTCCTACCTCTTTCTTTTCTTTAGATTCCCCTCACCCCCCGCACCACCCCTGCTAATGTATTCTGTGGGCTTTAGGGATGAGACAAGTTACTCTGTGTTGGCGACAAGAGCAAAATAAATGAGACTTAACTGTGCAGGCAGATCTCTCTGCATAGCCTGATGGTGGAAGCACTTCCTAGCGGGGAAGGAATGGTGCTGTATGCTTGGCATCCTGCTTCCAGGGCTTCTTCAGAGGTGTCATGCTGTCACTGTATATAAAATAAAGAGTGAGCCCTGCAGGCAAGAAACACGAGAAACTATCCCAGTTTTGTATAAGTGCCATAAGCAATAGACTGTAGACTCATGTTTCTGCTTGTGCTCTGTTTTTGACTCGTGAAATACAAATTCTTATTTTTTTCCTGTGACACAGCTTCAAAGAGAAGCTCTTTCCCTTGGTATCCTAATGGATAGGAAGTGGGAGGAGAGGAAAGAATAACTCCGTAGGCAGCACGAGAGGAAATTGAACTTTATTTCTCTGTGTTTGTGGTGGGTGCCTTAACCACAGTAATCCAAGGAAAGACTAATAATTTTTTTACTTGTAACTCTATGGTGAACATACACATGTGCACCCTCATCTTTGAGAATATACTTGTGGCCACTGTGCTATTTTGTGAGAGCCCAGACCTGCCCGATGGATGTACTCAGAACTTGCTTTGCAGATATCAGGGAGATGCACATGAAGGCAAATTTTTTATCTGATCTAGTTTAGGCATGAGCTGAACACCAAGCCTTTTAGCATGAGTCTGGTGGCAAAGTGCAGTTGGTTGTGTTTGTTTATGTTCCAGTATTACGTTTTTCAGGCATTTCAGGTGCTGATCTGAAAATTTATCCCAACGGTCAGTTTAAGAAGGGACAGATACTAAACAGCGTCATTCCTATCTGTGCTGCAGTATCCATATCTGTGCTACAGGCTTTTGTCTTTCGGATAGCTCTAGGTGTTTCAAAGCAACATAAAATGTGTAATGGCATCCCTGTCTTGCAGTGACCCACCAGTGTGAAGTGAATTTCCTCAGTACCCACTCTGGGCAAGCTCTCTGCTCCCTACAGCAGCACATTCTCATGTGCCTAGGGAACAAGCCAGGCAGTGATGTTGTGGATGTTAGTGAGCCATTAGAGTTTTCTGTCAGATTAACCAGGGTTATTGTGACTGCTGGTCTTCCCAAAGAGTTCACCCATGGCCAAGGGCTCTTTTGAGTAGGTAAGTATAGTTTGCACACAGCTGCCCTGTTTCAGAGGCAAGGACACTTTAATGGAGACAATCCTGAGCCAGCTGCCTTCAGTGCTGGGAGTGTGATAGGACACACTCAATTTATTGGTGCAGGTGAAGACCAAAGCTACAGGAGAGTTTCAGTGAATGTCAGGGCAGAGGCAGCACTAAGCAAATCCTTGTCTGATTTGACAGCTCCATCCTCTGCTTGCTTGGTAATGCCAGGGCTCCAGGAAGAAGACACATTGTTACTAAAAACTGATGGTCTGTGAATTTTTTAGCTGTTATGATGACCCAGAGGATGCCTACATATAAGGGGAATGAAAAAGTCTCTGGCTCTGGTCAGGGATGTCATAAATGCCTTCCTGTGTGATACAGGACTCTCGGTATGTTGTTGTCAGACCATAAACTGTTAGTTCTGCCTAGGCCATGAGCTTTCAAAACTTTATTTACCATCTTGCACATGGGATTTGGGGCACCCTTGCACTGTACTGTGTGATTTTTCAGTTGTCTGTGCTGGGCCAGATGTTTAGCTGATAAAAGTCAACGTAACTTCACTGATTTCAAAGGAGCGGCACCAAGCTGATGATTCAACTTTTTTTTTCATTTCATTGTTTAGATTTATCATATTTATTAACCTCAGCATAGAGAATGTGGTTTTCATGTCTGGTGTAAGGGAGGTTTTTTGTACAGAAAATATGGATTCTGCTCTCAGTGACACCTAGCCTCATCTTGCAGGTGAAGATTGAATCTGGCCATAATGTGTAAAATGAAATGGTTTATGTGAAATACTCACATACAATAATACTTTTGTCAGTATTCATAGAGCCATGCTTGCTCCATCTGTCTCAGTTATAAATATTGTAAGTGCATATTTCAGTAAATTTTAGGGTTTGTAACAATGTAGTAAAATAAAGTAGATGTTAATAAATTCTAGCAAGCACAGAAACTCAATTGTTTCTCAGTGGGCTTCTATTTAGCTGCTCAAGAATATCTTGCTACAGCTGCAAAAATATTGAACTAAGTTTAAACTTCAACAAATACTCTGCTAAGGAAGTTGATTTTTCTATGTTTAGAGCAGTGGACTGGATTGTCAAAAATGAGTAGCAAATGTGTTTGCAGTAGAATTTTATATCTGGCTTTTTGTTTTTCTTTTTTGCCTAATGTTCACAAATGCAGAATTACCTAAGAACCACGTGCTGGTGCAAGCATGAAGGTTGATGCTTCTTAGCTTCCTCCTTTTCCACACCCAACTAAATCCAGACCCAAAGTGCCATGAGGACAGTGGGACAAGAGCTATTAGGCTGCCACCATTTCTTTCTGATTTGTAGTTGCCCAAAGTAATGTAGCAGCTTTTGAAGAGCACAGATGGCTCATTTGGCTGTTGGTTTTGAAGCAGTTTGCTCTGAGGTTTTCCAGCATTTTCTACTGCCTTTCATCCCCTGAGCCTATGTCTGTGCCTCGGGTAGTAAGGAACTCCCAGCAGTCCTCCTTAATTCCTGCATTAAGGAACTCCTGGCATCATAGTGGCCACGCCTGGGACTCGTCTGGGCCTGCTCTGCTTTTTTGGGCTTTTAGGAACAGACTGAGGAACTTGCAGTCGAGTCTAGTTGAGACGAAATCTAAGAAAACAGACATGGGGAATGGAGGGAGCATGATGGTGTTTCAGAAGCAATAGCAAGGTTTGCACGGCTTTGCTCACTGGCTGGTGAAGCCTGTTGCAAATAAGAAAATGTCAGGAGTTCTGTCCAACCCATAATTAAAAAGTGGATGTTCTGTTTATGTGTTTTCTTACAGCTGGCCGCATTAGAGAGACAAATCTTTGACTTCCTGGGTTTCCAGTGGGCTCCTATCCTTGGCAATTTCCTACAAATAATAGTTGTCATTTTGGGTTTGTTTGGAACCATCCAGTTTAGGCCTCGCTATATAGTCGTGGTAAGTCTCATTTATTATGTATATTTTTTTTTTGTCTTTTGCAATTGGTTTTAAAACCTGTCATATTACAAAGCAGAATTTTCTTGGTTTCAAAACACCAGATGGTATTTCTGTAGAAACTGGAGAGGTCTCCTTGTCTTTTTGCAAATTTAGGACACTAAGTGGATTTTTCGGGATTTAGGACATTATAAAGAATGGGTAATCTTTAGAAAGTGCTGCCAAAACTATGACTATAATACAAGTCAATTAGACTATGTGTAAATAAATAAATGAAATACAAATATTTTGTTCTTTTTGCAACAGACAAGCAGAATTGATGGCGATGAAAAATATATTTGCAACAGCCAAGTTAAATTTAGCTACATCTTTCTCTTAAGCAGGGAAAAGCAAGGATTGTAGAAATTTCTTTGGTCCTGTGACCCATGGGTTCCGAAGAAGTCTCCTTCTCACCTACATGTAAATTATGTCAAGACATGTATTTATGGCTTTGACCCTAAATTATTGTAAATTCTCTCTGATGCTGGTAAGTTGAAGCTTCACAGTTGGTTTTTTTTTTCCCATATTCTCAATATAGGCAAGAATAAAAAGAACTTTCAAAGCTGTGAAGTAAACTGCCAACAAAAAAAAAAATCTCTGTTTCTCCCCCACACTCTCTCCTGAATGGATGAATATTATGTCTTTACCTGGTAATGGCTGTATTTGGAACATTGCGGTTGTGTTGTCAGTAATGGATTTTAAGAGACTAAAGTTATCTTTCTTTTTCCTCACAAAGGAATGAAATAAATGTCTACTGGGTAAAACTCATTAAACAAATACTTAAAAAGCATCATCTCTTCTAGTCAAGCCTGAAATCCTGTAATTCTTTGTCATGTCTTAAAAGAAGAAGTGAACAAAGTATGCATCCAAGATAATACTCATGTTAGCTAAGCTTACAAGCAGACTATAATGAATTGAAAATGGATTTATATAAAAAATAACACTTCTGTCTATTATCTGTGGTTGAAGAACTGGGCATCTGTGTATTGATGACTCACCTTTCTGCTTTATAAGAAGCAAGTGACTGTAAGCATCTCTAAAATTATGTGGGAAATTCATGTCTGAAGTGCAACACTGCAAAATTTTTGCCCCTCAGGTTCAGCACTTCTGCTTAGTGATGCAAGCTCTGCTTTAATTTTCAAATGAAATGCAACAGATGTTGACTGTTTCTATCTTTTCCAATGTAATTGAGCATTTTAGGCTATACGAAAGTTGTTTTAAAGTAGAGGTAGAAAACTCATAATTAAAGAAAGACACACCTCCTCAGGAAGATACTTTATGCTGATTTAACTGAACTCATATTCTGATGTATCTTTAAGCATATATTTGAGAGTTCTAACTACAACTGATGCCAATACTCATTTCTGGGGAAGATCAAGGCTTTAGAGCCCAGCTGGTCAGAGCATGGCGCTGACAATGCCATAGGTCATAGGTTCCATCCCTGCACGGGCCATTCACTTAAGAGCTGGACTCAGTGATTCTTGTGTGTCCCTTCCAACGCAGAATATTCTGTGATTACCCACTTCTTTATCCCATCACTGCCTCTCTGAGCGATCTGTGATTATATCCTTACTCATGTAGGGTTTACAGTGAAGTAGGAATAGTTTGAGCCAAATGCTGAAGTCTGAAGGGTGTCTGTACCACAAGGTGTCTGTAACCAACCTCACAACTCAACACCAACAGAAGGCGGTGGCTGTCATGTCTTCCTCTTCTCACTGTTCCCTGACTGAACACTTCCCCAGGTCCTCACCCCCACTTCTGGCAGGAGTTAACTGGACCTGTCAGTAAGTCAGTTCCATTTCTAAGCTGTCAGAAAACCAACCTAGCAAAAAGTGGAGACTTTTTAGCTAAACTGGTGACCTGAATCCAGTCTGTGAGGTTCCCAGTGGTTGCCAGGGCTGGCATAAGGCAGGGATTGGGACTGCATATTTATGAGCAGCAGTGTGGAGGTGGAGGGGAGAGGAGTTGCAAGACTTCTCTTGTTGCTAGCTCCAAACTTGTCAGTTCAGCCTTGCCCTCAGGTTGAATTCAGTGGATACCTCAAGGCAGCGTAAGCAATACTGCCTTTGCTCAGCTGCTGCCTTCAGTCCCTGTGCTGCTCCTCTGTTAGCACCAGCACGGGCACCAGTTCAGCCACTTGGTAAGCTGTCAAACCAGAACAGATCCAGGTGAAAAGCAATTATTTTTTTTACTGGTGTTAATTTAAGTGTTAGTCAGCTCTTTTATGTGTTTGCTTTGGGAGAGGGGAGATGGGAAGAAGTCACCAGAGGAAGGAGAAAATTGCACGGACTCTTTCTACAGCAGTGCGGGGTTACACAAGCTTAAAGTTCTTGTTGAGCTGTAGCCTGAGGATCTTCCAGGCTATACCCAACACATGGTCCCCGGAAGCTGTGCTACCCAGGGCTGTCCCAAACACAGCTTAGCTTTGTCCTCGGTCCCCAGAAGCCTCAGAAGGAGTCGATGCTACTGACAGTAAAGATCCCTACCCGTGCCAGCTGCATACCTGCTGTATTCACTAAGGCAAAAGTGACAGTCCAGCTGTTACAGCAGTAAACTTTTACTGCTAATTTTAAATATAAAGTCTGTTTAATCCAAATCTTCAGTAGAATCCTGAATTTCAGTATTAAACACAATGCAGAGAGATTCTTACCCAGGCTCTGAGTAGTGAATTAGGCTTCAAATTCACTGAGAAGCTTCACGGCCTTCCATGTCCATAGCTGCACTTTCAGCCACATGTAAGCCCCTGGATTTGTTGGTGGTTGGTGTCCCAAGAATTTGGTATGGTGTCTGTGGCTGAAGAAATATTTTGGTCATGCTTTTATGCGCTCTGGTTGATGAAACTTTTGATTTAGATTAAGCTTAACCCAGTGTAACTGGAAAAGTAGCTAACTGCTTCAAGAAAATTATGTTTAGTATCCATTGTCTTTTCCGTAAGACTTCCCTGGAAATCAGCTTAACCAGTGCAGATGATCCCATCACAATATAAAAACACTGAATTAAAGAGACAATCATGTCAGGTACAATGGTTTACTTCTGTAAACTGTCTCCACAAAATTAATCTGACATATGTGAGCACGAATTGTCCTCATGATAATCTGTCATACTCTGATCTTGACTTCATCTGACCAGCTCTAGAGTCATTGCTTAACCTCAAGAAAGTGTTTTTAATCTATCTTCTGTGCAGTGAAGTCTGTGCTTGAATATTTCCCTGACAAGTGAAGTTACACAAAAGCTTTCATTTTGTCATCCTCTGCTGCGTATGTCATGTTCTGCCTCCTCAAATTTTAACATAAGTAAGAAATAGGGAAGTAAGTGAATGAATGTACTACATGTAGGGCCATAACTTGAAGCACATCTTGAAGCACATACTGCAGTCAAATATGAAACTGCTTCTGCAGGCACAATTGAGCAGGCTTTTGCTGCAGGTACGTAGAGCCAAGGAGTTTGGCGAGGGTTGTGATAGAAAATGATAAACACAATAGCAGTTGCATGCATCTGACTCTTCCACTGCCTTTGAACCCAGGCTGGCCAGTTTATCACTAGAATTTACTGACCACATAAGCTGCAGCATAAGCATAGCCATTGTAGGTTAAAAGTCTGAATAAAGAAATTAGTTTGAGTGATATAAAATTTGCCATCAGAGCTTTCTATCAAAAAATGCCCCACTATCTAAGACCTGCCATGCAGTGGCTGATACATGAGACATCTGTGTTGAATAGAATTGTCATTCCAAGTAGTTAAAAGTAGTGGTTCATGTTCACTATCTACAGTCCTTCAGATACAGGACTATATGGATGGTGATTCTGAAATAAATCTGGAATTTCACTTGCTCGTACATAAAATTCCAAGTCCTCAGAGCTTAGGAAACAGACAGAGAGGGAGTGACAGCATTGACTCCAACTGTCCTAATTTGTTGAAATCCAATAATTATTTCTAATAGGTTTTGTATTAATTAGTAATTTAGATAGATATTATGAAAAATTTGTCCCGTCACTAAGCAGATGTGCTATTTTCAGTATTTGAATATTTTGTGACTGAATTAAATCAGTGCAAAGTTCCCAGGGGACATAAAAGTGCAGAGCTGATACCTAATTTTCCCATATTAGCTCATTGGAAACTTACCCAAACACTTGCAAAGAAGAAAGAAACAGCTGAATTTCAGTTCTAACCATGCTGTTACACCATTGTCATGAAGCGCCAGACCTCTGCTGTGATCCATTCCCTTGTTCATGTTTTGCCTTTCTTAATAGAACTTGCTATCAACAGCAAGATTTTCAGGCTTTTAAAACTGATTCATGATTATGACAGTATTCTTGTTAAAGTTGGGGATTTTCCCCCTGTCCTACTTCTGATATGGGATTTCAAAAGGCTTCTGAATGATGAGTCATATAGCTAAAATTGCACAAGCCAGGCCCAAAACTGAAAAAGAAAAAAAAAGTTTATGAATGAAAGGTAGGGGATGAAAATAATACACTTAAATAGGGAGAATCTATGGTGGAAATCTCTGCTTTACTTGCCTTAATGTATTCTATTAAATAATATATGTATAGGCAATGGATATAGTTGAAAAGCCAGGGAGGAGTTTCTTAAAAGAAACCTCAAGCAAATAAAAAAACCAGAACAGCAGAAGAAAGGCTGTGTAGGATACTTTATACAGTTTTCAAGCAAATGGTATACAGACAGTGAAAACACATGTGAAATATTTAGGCTTCCAAAGTCACTCATTGAATGTCGTTCCTGGTAAGTGTTGTGTTGTTACTGCTCCATCGTGTTGATTTGTGTCAATTCCATTGCCATCTTTCATAAATATGGCTAATAAGGTTCTGCAGGTACTGATGCCAAGTATTACAGGGGGATGATTTGATGACTCAGTAGTTGCTTCTTTCCCTTGAAGTATTCCCAAGCCAACATTCATTCCCTCTAATGCCATGACACTGTCAGAGCAGTTGCTGCACTTCAGATTTAAATATACTCTTGAGATAGTTTATTCATTAAAGCTAAACTTATCCCACAATCCTTGTAATATTCAAGCTTTAAAAATTCTCTTTTTTCTTTTACCTTAACCAGTTGTTTTTGTGACATTGTGTCCACCCAATGCAAATGTTTTAACTCTAGAAATGTTTTTATTTCACTTATACATGAAATGTGTCTCTGTGTTGGTTTCAGTATGATTTTAGAGTCAAAAGAGGTATAGAAATCTCGCTGTTGTAGAGAGGCTGGCATTATGAAGGGGCATCTGAAATGAACCTGCTAGGCTAGACAGTAATTTATTAGACATTTAACCTGTAAGGTTAAGTGAGTACTCCCTCCACATTGTTTATAAGACTTCAAATACTTCCTCACACTGCATAGTATACAATCCTTAGTACAAAAGACCAAAAGCAAGAAAAGATGTAGTGCGTTGTGGGAAGAAATAAGCAAAGATTATGACCTGGTCCTAGGTCCTTCCATTGGAAGAGATCTGTTATAAAAAGGTCCAGGTGATTTTTAAGTGGTGCATCGTATGGAGTATAAAATAAAAATACCAACTCTTCTTACTGATTCAACCTGTGTGGAAAATTTCTTCTTCATGCCAGATATGGTGAGGGTTGTGGCACTGAGTATGAGACCAGCTGATCTGGGGTGGACAGAATGTGGCTGGCCAGAGAACTAGACAGGAATCGCTGGGTGTGGGGAAGTAAGAGTGAGCAGACACGGCAGGATGGACAGGATGATGTTCAGGACATGGATTGGGGGAGGTTGCATGGCAGGTCAGATCATGAAACAGGTTAGGTACCTTAGGGAAATGAAACTAGAGGGGCAGTGTGGACCTGATGTCTCAAACCTTAAGCGTTCCTACACTGAGAGAAAATTGCCAGCACGCCTGATGTGTCCCTTCACATAGAGGATGGCAATTCGGGCTGTTGCTCTGCTAGCAAAAAGAAGTCTGCATCATGGATCTAAAAGTTACACCTTTCTTAGTGACTTAAGCAGGTGTTAGTGTGATGCCACATAATGGAAGATAGCTTGGTGGGGTTTTTCTAACCTGGAAGGTATATACATATGAATTTACACAATGCATGTAATGTCAGAAAGTATTACAAATTTTTCAGAAAGAAACACTCAAAAATTTAGAAAAGTTGCTATTAAACCCCTTCTGTGCAGTCTTACTGTGATCCTTTTACATATTTGCAGACTCAAACTAGATAGACATCTACTAATTCTTATATTGTTGCCTGAGTTTCAGTAGAAAGGACAGACATTTGGGGTTTTCTGGTGATCACAGAATAGAAACTTGACTTTCAGAAAACAGAAGACAATGGGAAGAGTGAGGCATATTCCTCCAAGAAAAAAAGGATTGCTTTTGCTGTGAAGGCTGTGCTGCATAGCTGAATTTTATCTCTGCTTTTGACCACTGAAACCTTTTTTGACACAAATGTGAGTCACTTTAACCAAACTTGTCACACGCTTTGTTTTCCCCCTATGTTCTGGGTTCTTGTCTTGAGACCTTGTGGTCTCATTTGCACAAGTGCTGCATGCTCAGCCACAGGGAGCTGAACACTGAGTTTATAAACTGAGTGTATAACCTCAAGCATTCTGAAAAATGAACTCTTAAGGACCTCAAGTTGGATGCCTATAATTTATGAATATTTCTGAATGTAATCTCTGCATGTATCAGAACATCATTTGCATTCTGAAAGCTGTATCATTCCCTTATAACATAAAATAAATTAGTTAATGTTTGTGCAGCTCTCACACATTACAGCGATGAGCATCTTAGTAAACCTCATGAGGAAATTAATATTCTTTCCTCAGAGCAGGGTCTGAGCAACAAGGAGAAAAGAAATACTGAGCTAGCTGTTCATAAAATGTGTTAGGGGAGGTAAGATCTTTTAAAATAAAAATATATCTGTGATGATTTAATTAAAGTTTGCCCTGTATTGCACAGCCACAAAATAAAAAAGTTAGTTGGCATACACAGCCTAAATTCTGAAATTTCCTAATTTTGCTTTCTTGCCTTTGCTATTTTATAACCTTTCCTTAAGTACCTATGAAACTATGCAAGGAAAAAATTTGCTCCTTGCAGTTCCAAGAAGACAATAACTGTTGGCCTGGGTTTTGCTAAAGCTTTTTGTTTTAACCTTGAAGTTAGGTTTTTTTTCACACAGTTTCATGTAAATAATAGCCAGTGTTTACTTAATGGTATTTTCTGTTTTTCATTCCTTTTGTAATAAGAAAACTTTGATGAGCACCTTTTTTCTCCAGTGGGATTGAGAAGGAAGTGACATGTCCTCCAATCCCTTGTGCAGTTGAGAATTGTATAAGACGTAACATATGTAAATAATAAAGGGTCTTTCCCCTCCTTTCTGCTGAACCTGGCAGGTCTGAGAGCGTCTTTATTGTGTTTTCCCAAACACAAATAACTTTCCTACTTTAAAAAATTATATAGTACTAATTACTGAATATAATGTAATTATTATGTTTACAAAGCAAATGGAACTCAAATTTAGATTTCTACAGCTCAGTGAGAGTGTAGGAAGACCCTCCCCATAGACAGCAGCTGGGTTTCAAGGTGCACACCTGCTTTGCACATGCACTTCTCTTCCGGTAATCCTCATGGTGGATCAGGAACCGAACCAGTCCTGGCTGTGTAAAACAGCAAAGCCTGGCCTGGGAAAGTAGGTTCAGACAGTTTTTGCCTGCACAGTACAGAGTTGTCATTGGTGCCGATGGGACAGAATGAGGCCATTAACAGATTTGGCTTGGCCTGGCAGATCAAATAGAATTCCTTTTGTTGTGGTGACAGATTCAGTTCACGGAGAGATAAAAAAATTCTTAAAAAGGAGAATTCTCCCGAATAGTCTCAATTCTGCTTTTTACGTGCAACTGAGATTGTATGAGTTGTTCATTAATTTTGAACACTCTGCACGTAATGTTCTGAATATAAATGTTAGAAAATCGGTTGTTGATTATGAGCTACTACAAAGTCAACAAATATAATAAAAATGTGGTACGCTCTAAGTTAGTCATATGAGTAGTGCAGACCTCATATTGCTCACAGACCACAACAGTTTTATCTATTTTATAGTAACTCAGCCTTCAGTTGCCATACTGCCCTTCTCTGTAAGACAGAGGAAATGGCCCAGGAGTGTTACTCTTGTTTTGTTTCTTAATGACCTACTTCTTGGGCCATAGCAATTGCCTAACTGCCTACATACCTCAGAAGAGGTTATATTAAAGGAGTTGACTTTTTGGTGTACAGAAATGGCCCTATGCAGGGGGGAGTAATCGAAGAGGGGAAAAATTCAACCCTCTTTACCTGAACCTTTCATTATACATGACAGGGAGAGGAATGAAGAGGGGAACATAACCCAAAACTGCCCAAGAAAGCCAAACTGATGGCACCTGTGCAATGCATCGTAGATTAGTACGTGGAGCTTTAATGATTATATTGAAGCAAAGCAATAGATGCTAACCCTCATCTGGCCACAGCTAACTAGACTTGCAAAAGCTCTCAGCAGAAGTTCTCCACTGTGAAGGTTCCAAGTGTGTAAGTGTAAAGTGGCAGTGCTGCTGCTCACTGCATTTGTCCCGGCAGATGTAGCTCCAGCGTGGCTTCATGGACACTTGGCCCATAGGAGTGAAATGCTTCTGAGGTGGAGTGCCTGGAGAGTTCACTAGGGATAGTGTACGTGTCAGTAAACAGTGCATCTGTAAAGAAATGGTGCCAGTCTGTTGTGCTGACAGTTAAAATGCAAAAGGTGATTTAAAGTACACAAATTAATGTCCCATTCGTGCTGTGGGCGCTGTATGAGTTCAGTACGATGCTGGAGAACCCAGAAGAGATACGGATACATTCAACAGTTAAGCATGCATTGTAGGTCCAGATTCTTGGCAAAAGGCTTGGAGGAGTAGTGAGCTAATTTTAATGTAATTAAACTACATTTTACTGTGGAAGAGCCTCAAGAGATCAGATTTACACTTTACCTATTTGTTTAAAAAGAAAAAAATCTAGATTATCATATCAATAGATCTTCTGTTTTGTTTGGTGGTGGGATTTTTTTCTTGCACCTTTCTTCATAATATTTAAATATTATTTCAATAATATTTACTTATTGAAGGTATTGTGCTTATCTGATATTTCCTTTAACAGAGCTAAATTGTGATTTAAAAATGACTCAGAGTTGTCCCAAAAGCAGTGTTTAAGTCAGCATTTTGGACTTAATTGATATCAGGAGGGTAGTGTAAAACTGTAAAGAATAAATCTGTTTTATTGGTATTTATTTAGTACAGCAATGAATATTGGATTTGTAATTTCCGGTGGTTCTTAGGGGACTTCTGCAGGGGGAGCTCCTTTTCTGAACTCTCTGTGCTTGGCTGTTCCCAGAAGAACAATGTTTATTGATACCAGTTTTTTATTATCGATCTGCTCAGTATGAAGTCGTTTCATCTTCACGTTTTATTTTTCTCTCTTTTTTGCTCTCATCCGGCTTTGTGTTTAGTACACGGTGTGGACTGCCCTGTGGGTCACCTGGAATGTTTTCATTATCTGCTTCTATTTGGAAGTAGGCGGGCTTTCTAAGGTAGGTCACTTATCCTTCTTCAGGTTTATGGGAGGGTGTTTTAACAGCAGGAGTCTCAGACTTTAGGAGTCTGGAACCTCAGAGGAAAAATGTGCTTGTTTGAACATACAATTTGATCTTTGGAGTTTCCCACCAACAACAACTGTAATGTTTGAACTTCTCCCTGCTATTAAATAGCCACGGGTTTGAAGCACATAAATGCAATGAATCTGAATTACAGTTGCCTTCTGAAGTACCATCTCCAGGTGAGAGGTGGGAAGGTATTCAGTTGTAACTTTGAGGTCCTTTTTGATTGTTGAAAAGCAGACAATGTTGAATTTTGGTTGAATTTTCAAGTGTGTATAAAAAGTGTGAATTTCCAAGACTGCTTTGAGAGCAGATAAAGAAAATTACCAGGAAGGTTAATGTAATCACTTGTTGAGCAAATTGGTCTCCAGTGAGAATGTTAATTCTTCATAAAAAAAGAACAAATGGCAAAGGATGACTTTTGTCACATCTGAATAAAACTTTCCTTTACATGACACTCAGTGCTCTAGGTCACCAACTCTTTATTCAGTCCTCTGATTAGAGCAGAAATGTTTGCTGGAATTATCGAGAGATGTGTGCTCGTTCAAGGCAGCACTTTTGTTAGCATAGGTTATGTTTAGCATTGTATCTGCAGGGGCTTTCGTACAACACCTGCTCATTTTTATCCTCCAGTTGGACGTAGATGATAAAGATCTTTGTTTACCACAATCATACTTAAATCAGGCACAGTATGCCCATGGCACATGCTGATCCCAGCGTTATTAATAGAATAAATGTCACTGTTTCTGTAGATCTAGTGATATGAACTGCATCACTGTTAATTCACGCAATGCTTTTAGAGAATTCAGTCCTTTGCAGTGTGCTCTGAGATGACCCTGCCTGAGCAGGGAGGTTGGACCAGATGACCCACTGTGGACCCTTCCAACCTGACCCATTCTGTGATTCTGTGAACTGTGTACTCCCCTCAGTTCAGAGTGGCACATTTATGAACTATGTACTTGCTAGCGTTAAAGCTCCTAGCTTTTGGCTGGCAACAAACAGAAAACTGGTGAAACCAACTTAATAAGAAATAAAATTTAATTTACTCAGTAGAAATTCCATTAAAATGAAAGCTTTCAGTGATAGGTTCCTTTGGTAATAAAATTTCATAACGAAAAGCTGCAACAGTTTATTTTCCCTTCAAATATCACGTAGCTCATAAGAAGTCGCAGGCTTGATGAGGAAATTAATGCACTTCATAAAGGATCAAAATAAATGATCCTAATGGTATGTTCTGACTTAAAAATCTATTAGATGAACAGAACAGCAACACATAGAAATGATGAATGGCCAAATAATTGTTCATTCTCATGATACATAGGGCTTGTATTCTTTCATTTAGTTGGGTCATGTCTGTTTTTGTAGCGATTATTATATTTTATGTATAACTAATATATTTATCTAAGGGCCTAGGAAGTGAAGCAAAGCTTTTAGTCTGACTCTTGAATTTGTTTGCAAGGGATTCTGATCATATCCTCAGTTAAGAGGTTTATAAATCAGCAGGTATGAAGTCCTTCATCTTTCAGTTTCACTTCTGTGTTTCACTTTTTGCTCTTCTTACTTAAGATGTATGACAAATCACAATGCAGAGAGATAGTAGCAAAAATACTACTTGGCGGTTTACAAAACTCTCTTTTATTAGTGTATACTTCAGTTAATCTCAACATTTTTCTGGAATTTTTGTCTTGTGGTTTATAATTACATTTGAAAAGTAGTTTCTCAACAAGGTGATAGGCACAGCATTATTTCCATGGAAGTTAACTGCTCTTGTATAAATTCGTCCAAAGGTGTGAGTATTGAGACCAACTTAGCAATGATAGAATTAAGAAACTTTTTCAGTACATCATGGTATTTTGGGTCCATATATTGGTCTTTCTGAAAGTTATGCTAGATAGGATGAGGCCATCAAGAGACTAAGGTCTTTTTGCCCCATATGCATAAAATCCTGGGTATTTACAATTTGATTAGTGTGTTACGCCAGCTTTAATTGGGACCTACATTTTATCCAAGCTGCTAGTTAAAAAAATTTATCATTTCTTCCATTAGTATGTTCCCGTGTTGTCAGGCATGATAGAAAAGTGCTGTTCTCAGAGTGCATTATTGCGGTTGGGAAATCAAACATCATAATAAGCTTTCCAAGTATGGCTGTTTATTCAGCATTGAAGTCTTGGCAGGCAATATTTGCTTTTTTTTCTTCCTATTGTTCTGGTTTTCCATTAAAAAAGCAAAAGAAGCTATGTTTCTGAATGAATGCGGATTGATTACAATTTTAAACTTCTGTTGACATACTATCAGGGAAAATTGTAATGCTGTCTGTCAAGTGACTGATTTCTGTTGGTTTGTTTGGTTTTAGGCACTATCATGTTTGCATTTGCTCTGACCAGAATGAGTTAGCTCTTGGTTAAAGTTCTGTGAGTTTATTAGGTCTTCAATCATGAATGCTTCAGAAAATACAACTTGGTACAATAATAAATGGTAATTTAAATTCAATATCTGCGCATGGAGTATGCATACAATGCAGACAGACTTTTCAGATGTCATAATAATGTCACTGCTGAAATTTTGCTCAGATCTTATTCCTGAAGTGGGGAGGACGATATCCCTTGAGTATTCACTGTTTGAATTCTTCCAGGAAGTTCCACTGCAGGTAATGAAAAACTTGAATGAGAATAAGAAGGACATAGGTAATTTAGGACTGTTTACTGTGGAAGTTTGAAACATTTTTCTTTCAATTAAATTCAATTATAATTTTCTTGATAAACTAATTTTTTCTTTTTAAGGAATGATTTGATATTTAGTTTAAAGTTTATGGATTTAGTACACCGAGAACTTTAAACTTTTCTTGATAAGAAATGATGAAACCAACACTCCCAGTGTCAAATATGATGTGTGTGACTTGATCCTTTCCATTCTTTCACAAAAGAATGACATTTCTTTATCAGATGACTTGAAAAGTGTATTTTTAGTTGAAAACAAATTTCTTGTTCTCAAGCAATTAAAAAAAAAAAAAAGGCTATTTAATGCGTATCAGCATACCTTAATTCTCACCACGGTTTGATTTTAATAATCTGGAGGGCCAAACTGGTCAACCTGAGAGGAGGAAGTTGGTGGAGAGGGTTAAGTTGAGAACTTAAATACTATATGTATGGCTGTAGGAATGTATGGCATGAAGGAATTCACTTGGGTCTCAGTCCTGGCTCCAATTAATATCATATTGTTTTATTACATAACGAGAGAAAAGGCCTCATGGAAGAGCTGTCTGTGGAAGCACCCTCCAATAGCTACACTGTGGAGATTAAGGCAATCTCCTGGCAAAGGGATGATATGGATTGAAGTCATCTCAGGTGTGAAAGGGAAATAAACACAGCTCTCCCACAGCCGGCTGTTGTCAGTGGAAATCTAATGAGCAACTGCTTCCTCTTTAACTGCCTTATAAACAACATATAGGTCAAGATCCTTTTTCACTTACGTTACAGATGCACAAATTTTTTAATGTTTTTGGGGGGGCTAAAAATGGTATATGACCAGAAATAAAAGAAATATATCTATATACACCTTTTTTATTTGTATGAACTTTTTTCCTAATTTTAGCAGCGATGAAAATGCCCATATGAAATACATGAAATTTGCTTGTCTTTTTTCATTTACTACTTTTCTGAAATTGAAAACATAATTTTTAGTGTTAACCATTCCATATGAGAGAAACAAAGCTGTTATTATAACATGGCCTTTTAATTCTCCGCTGCAGGATGCCAGATTTGTACATCCATACATGAACTCATTAGTTGTTTTTATCTCATTCTGTGTCTTGAAATGAAAATAAGTTCTAATTGTCACATTCCGGAGTATAGGCAATTTAAAGCATATAGACATAAACACAAACTGTTTTTCTGAAGTTTTGTATGTGCTCAAATATGGACCACATAATTTCTAATGCATATAAGCCAGCCCTCCATCTGCAGCAATACATGTTGTTATGTGCTCCTGTACAAACGACACTTCATCTGTTTAGTGTACAGTTAATAATTCTGTTGTTTACATCTCTCCAGTATTTCAGATCCAGTATGAAAATAGTTGTGTTCGTTTGTACTTATAATTTGCTGTTCCAACTTTTTTTTTATAGACCATTTTTCTACTGCTTGTTTTTAATTGTAAGTCACTGGCATTTCTTTCCATGTGTTAAAACCTTTATTCAGTAAATGTATGGCAGCACTGTGGTACTGTGTACACCTTGGCTGTTGTTTCATATACCTTACCTAAGCAGCTGGGCAACGTTGATGAGCTGTTTTCTTTTTCTCGGATATTTCTGCTTGTTCTACATGGCTTTTCCATAGCATGCTTCTTCAGCCTGAACCGTGCCTCATTCTGGATTTAAGTTTTGCTCTCAAAATTGAGCTCTGTGTCAGTTGAATCTCCTAAAGGCCAAGGTTTTGCCTAACACACTCATATATTCAGTAGGAAACTACTTCTAAAACAGCTTATGTTTATTATCTGATCCTTAGTTTTACATATTTGGGTGACTGTGAGCTCTCTAATGTGCCTGTGACTTCTAACTTCATTAGCCTTGCCCCTGAAGCCGAAGGAAATCTTACTTATGTCATTTAATAAAACAATTTTTTTTCATGTATTTTTTCCCTAGTAATATTTACATTGGTCGGTGGATGTTCAAAGTTTGTAGGGCTCCCATCCAACTGTATTAAGCTGGAGACAGAACTACAGGCTAAATTATTATATGGATCTGTAGTTGAAGGATAGAATTATCTGATAAAATTAATGATTTCATCCATCTGAGGACAAAATGGAGTAATAATTTACTTATTAAAATGCTGAGAGACTGGAAATGTAGGACTCTTTTCCAAACAAAATGTTGTATATCAGAATGAGGGTTAATTATGTGGACTTTATACTGGCTACTTGTGAAATCCAATTTATTCCATCTGGTGCATGTCAGTCAGTCCTTAATTGTTCTGCAATTATAGCTAATCATCTCAAATGGAGTAAGTTAAGCTCAGAACCAATGCTAATTTTTATTAATAGAGATATTATGGCATATGCTTGGGCTTGTGTCTTTTTTGTTAATGTGAAATGAGAGCATTGGTTGAATTTAGATTAACAGTATGAAAGAAAAAGTGATTCTCATTCTAACTTGTGCTGAGGTGAGAAAACAGAGACCATTGTTTTGGTTTAATTAGCATCATAATTAACTTCATAGAACTGCCCACTCCAAAAAGCTCAGGGAGAAAATTGGCAGCATCCATAAAACATATATGGAAAATCAATAGATGGAGGATAAAGGACTTCCTTAGTCTAAGAGCAGAGGATAGGTCATTGTACACCTACTCATATGTAAGTGACTTCTATGTGGAGGAAGGGATTTTTACATATCCAGTGGGAAGACGAGCGAGAAATAATTTGCTGAGCATGTGGCAAAGAAGATTTGGTTGGAGGTCAGGAGAAGCTTTTTAATTATAAGGACACTGAAGAGGATCTAAAGCTGTTAAGAAGCCTTACTAAACTGGACAGCTCTTCTACTCCACTATTTTTGATCTATAGAAACAAGCTTCTGTCAAGATAAAAACCCAAGTGAGTGCCCATGGATGGTTTAGGGTAGGAGTGTTTAAATTTAAAAAATGAGTACAAGTTGAAGACTCAAAACCTCATCTTAATGAAGAGTCTTAAACATTTCATCAGGACTGCCATTCCCACTGGGGAGCTTGAGGTGTCTCTGGCTTTTCTCCCCAGAAGGTGTGTAGGGACACAGAAAATAAGGGACCCTAGTGAAGTCTCCTGGGAGGCCGACAGCAAGTTTTGGGTGTGCGCAGGTGGGGTTTTGATGTTCAGCTGTGTGACAACAAGAGGGAGACAACGCTCTCATTGCTGCCCACTCTTGGTAGAGATTAGACCTCTGTTACAGAGAAAACTCATGTGCTCTGTGTTCTGTTGATGGCTTTTCAGTTGAACACAAATCATTGCCTTCACGGAGAGCAAAGCAAGAGTGATAATAGTGTATTTCTTTGCTGCTGCACATGGTGTATACATTCATGTACAGCTCAGCCGAGAATTTCTTCCCACACACGTCTTAGTCATCATCACTTCCTTTAGATCACCTTCTCTCTTAGGAGACTACACACACCTTAACTTCTAATTCTCGTCATTACTGGATGTTCGTTTGCTCCAGCTGATGCCATCAGCTGCTACTGGCTGAGATGTGCACAATGACAGATCATGCTGAAGCACTGGCTGGAGCTGTAGGTATTCTGCAATTTCTGGACATTACTAATTTTACACTAATTTTATGGCAGTGGTTAAATAGAATCTTTTCCAAGCATATACACTAGTAAAATTCAACTTGCAGAAATTAAACCTGATGAAAAGGTTGGGTTTGTTTCTTTGAGATTTGGACCCTCTCACCTTCTCCTCCTTCCTCTACCTTATTACTCCCAAAAGGTTTAAAAAATTGTTGGTTTTTAAGTAATGTTTCAAAATCTTTTCTGACATAAAAAAAGAAGGAATGCTAATTAAATAGTACTTTAATAAATATATTTAAGCTAATATAAAAGCAAAGAAAAACAGGCCAAATGTAAGTTTTAATGCTTGCATTATATAATCCATTTAACTCCTTTGGCGTTCACTCTTTCTGTGAACCAGCTCTCAGAAGTAAGAGTTTTTTGGTTTAAAAAAAAAGTTTTTAGAACCAGTTGCCTCCTTTTAGTGTTTCTTGTGCCCTTTCCTACAGTAGAGGTTCCACCAAAATGTGTTTGCTAAAATATGAACTTCTGATATGACCTTCCTGATTCAAGTTGCTCCTCCCATCCTGCTGCTCTCTCACTATAAAAAGAAATAATCTCCAGGTTGAATTGTATTTAATACTTTTCCATAATGTTCTGCACGAACAGCAACCTTTTGAATTTTTAATTACTTTGGCAATAAACCTGGAAACCAATTTACTGTGAAGTTATGCAGTGTAATATTGAACAGAAACAACATCTCAGCACTTCAAAATAATTGCTCTGGCCTTGGCTGGTGTTGAGTACTGTTAATCATAGATTAACAGGTTGTTGGGGTGCCTTTCAATGGTATTTGCAAACAGTATTTTCTGATGTTCTGTTAGGCTGACATCAGTATGTGCAGGAGCAGAGACTGTGTGTGGTAGTTTCTGTATAGAATACAGTGACTGTTTCCATGAAAAGTTAGAGAAGAGTTAGCTACAAACTGTGAATTCATAATGATGAAGTGATGGAAAATAGCATTTTCTTTTTATTTGCAATTTAAATTTCTCAGACAAAAAAGGTGACTTACAAAAGATGACTTAATATGTGCTCTCTTAAAAAAAAAAAAAAGAAAAGGAAATTGAAGAGCAGAAATGTGTGAGTCTATTGTAGCTGAGGAGACTTTGTGGTTGTTTAGCTGAAGAGACTTTCATGTTCCAGATTTCATGTTCCAAAACTAATTTGTTGATTCAGTCTGTTTTACTCTATTGTGTAAAGGTGTCGCATTGTGTAAAGTCTAATGAAAAATATGCTTACTCTTAAAAGGAAAATTAACATGCACTAGCTTCGTGGCACTATTTAAGCATAAGGTCAACCTGGAAAAAAAGAAGTGGAATAAATGAGACACAGATAAATGCCACTGAAACTGCAAAATGTGTCATTCTGATGATAATTAGTTTGTTTAGGTGATACAATCACATTGCTGAACAACTTAATCAGGAGTACATTCCAGATGGTGCAAAAATTGAATTTTGTATCCTTTCAGGTGACATTTACAGTAGTTCAATTTATTATATATTATGAGCATCATTAAAATAGATGTTTCAGTCAGAATTGGTTTTCTTTTATAACCCCTAATGATGCAAAATTCTGTTAATATTTGGACTGGAGGCCACCATCTTCATTGGTCTAAATAACTGAGGTAATATCTCTGTGGGGTTTTTTTAATAATCCATTTAATACCATTAATATAAATGGCTCTGGGAATAATGAGTATGATATATCTGCTTAGCTAAGAGCTGCACAGATAAATTTATTAATACAAACATCACAGTCATATTTGTTTGAGTTCATTGGCTTAATTTCTGGGGTCTTGAAGATTTTTAAAAGGAATTAAAACCCCCCCTAAAATATCAGCTCACGTCAAGGAGGTAAGTAACTCAAGTAGCTTGCAATATTTCTCCAAAGACACCTTTGGATATGAAAAAGAGTTCCTGTGATCCAGGAATCCATTCTGCAATGGCTAGAGATGCAGAGAAGGTAAATCCTGCATATCTAGGATTTGTGTCTGAAGCCCGTAGCAAAGGGCTTGAGAAAGTCCTGGGTATTTACATATAGAGCCAAAACCATGCAGAATAAGGAGTAAGACAATACAAGAGCAGGAAGGACCATCTAGTCATCTGTTCTAACCTTGTGTTTTTGAAATAAGTTGAATTGTTCATGGAGCGAGGAAGGGAAATTTCACTGATTTGTGGTTTGGTTGTAAGCAAGTATGACACACTCATCTGCAGGTAAGGGTGAACCTAGATTTCATTACTCAGGGAGTTATTTTACCTGCTTGTTGACACTTGGATATGTTTTGTAGTGATTATTAGCCTCTCTTCGTAGAAATGGGAAGACTGTTGCTGGTATTTGATTTTCTTCTTTGTAAATGTGATGCCCTTCTGACAAAACTGCAGTGAAAGATATTTTGATTATTTCTTTAATCATAGTCTTATTTAGACATTAGATCAGCCACATCTCCTGTCTGTCTGGTAGCTTCTAACTTCTGAGATGAATGACTGCTGAGGATCTATTTGTTGCCTGCTAAAATCAAATGTGTGGTTTCTGCCAAAAATCTCTGTACACTGTTTCTTCTGCTGTAGTGTATCCTTTGGAATTTTAGCTCTGACACTGGTCAAGTAGAGACTTCTTCCTAATATGGGGAAATCTGTCATTTCATCAGTCTTCTAATAAACATTTCCATTTAATTATTTAATTGATGTCAGTTTGAAAACAGTTTAACTGTTTTGAAGGGAGTTTCACACTGATTCATAGGTTGTTTGCTTGGGGTTTTTTCTTCCATTAGAAGACAATGCATGTTAAGAAGAAAATGTAATTTTAAGTAAGTTTTTTTGTAATAATTTGCACATTAGACTGTCCTAGACCTTGATGAAAGTACAAGGCATTTATTGTTGATGACAGTAGAATCTGAAAAAGTTCCTTTTAGAGGTTATGATGCTGAATCTCATGGGATTTTTAAGCATGCTACGTGCTTCTTATGGGACTTCATAATTGTAAATCATGGAATCATTAAGGTTGGAAAATACTTCCAAGGTCATCAGGTTCAACTATTAACCTAACACTGCCTGATCCACAGCTAAACCATGTCCCCAAGGACCACATTGACACATTGAACACTTCCAAGGATGATGATTCCACCACTTCCCTGGGCAGCCCGTTCCAATACTTAACAACCCGATGAGTGAAGAAATTTTTTCTAATATGCAATCTAAATCTCACCTGGCGTATCATTTCCTCTTGCTACTTCTTAACTGTTACCAAGGGGTCCTCTTGTCTTCTCCTCTTGTCACGAGAAGAGACTTGACTGCAGTCTACTTTTGGGTAGTTGTAGAGCGTGATAAAGTCTCCCCTGAGCCTCCTTTTCTCCAGATCCTCATTAGACTTTTGCTCCAGATCCTTCATTGGCTTTGTTGCCCTTCTCTGGACTCACTCCAGTGCCTCAATGTCCTTCTTGAATTGAACAGCACAGAATTTAACACAGCACTCAAGGTGTGGCCTCAACAGTGCTGAGTACAGGGGGACAATCACTGTCCTGCTCCTGCTGGCCACACTGTTTCTGATACAAGCCAGGATGTCATTGGCCTTCTTGGCCACCTGGGCACACAGCTGGTTCAGGTTTTACAGGCTGTTGACCAGCACTTCCAGGTCCTTTTCCACTGGGCAGCTTTCCAGCCACTCTGCCCCAAGCCTGTAGAGCTGCCTGGAGTTGTTGTGACCCAAGGGCAGGACCCCGCATTTGGCCTTGTCAAACCTCGTAAAACTGGCCTAGGCTCATCAATCCAGCCTGTCCAGACCCCTCTGTAGATATTACTTAGATAGATGTGTTAACAAGGTCTTATATTTGAACTGGAAAAGAAAGATAAAAAGCAGTATATCTCTAGGTGTCATCCAGGTGACTGTACTTGCGTCCTTTGGGATGTACATAAACTCTATTTTAGAGGAAAAGCAAGGGAGAAAGCTTGGTTTACTTTTCACAGATCTACATTTGACAACTGAGGAGATTTTTCCTAACTACATAGATCCTCTATATCCACTCAGAGTTTTGCTTATTCCTTACTCTTTTGTAG
This sequence comes from Platysteira castanea, assembly GCA_013397175.1. NCBI lineage: Eukaryota > Metazoa > Chordata > Aves > Passeriformes > Platysteira > Platysteira castanea. The sequence continues at coordinate 464,648 of VYXC01007873.1, forward strand.
TGTCTTGTCATTAGGCATACATAATCCTGAACTTTCTTTGTTAACATCCTCCTTAAATTACTTCAGTCCAGGAGTCTGGTGTTGTAATTTTGCCTTTGATTTTTACAAACCTCGTAAGTATGGTGTTCCTACCTGAACTTGACTTTCACTAGATATTTCAAAAGAGCATTTGGGAGAAAAAAATTTTGCCCTTCAGCTCCTATTAAGTGGTTCTTTCTTGGTGGATAATGATGGCAGTGTCCCTGCCTTTACTCCTGGTATTAATTTCTTTTGAAGGCTTCAGCAAACAAAAACCCTCTAGTTCAATAGCATAACCTTGGGTAAGCCTTAGAAGTGTTTCCAAGTTGTCTGTTTTGGCAATCTTTTCTTCTTTTGTATAATGCTTAATGTTTGTTTGTGTTAAATTGTCTTAATTAGAAGAAGGTTTTTGATTCTGTAAGGTCGTAGGAAGTAGTCTCTTAATCTTTGTGGTTTGAATCATGGAGCAAGTTTACCTCCTAAATCTGGTTTTCATCTAATAATTTATTTAACCTCCGTAAGGTGAATGGGCTTTGAGAACTCCTTTTCAATGGCACAAGGGAATTGGAGGGATTGTTCCTTGTCTAGATTGTTACACTCTTTTTCAGCTATCCTTCAGGGAAATTCCTTGCTCATGCTGATGATGTGACTGAATTTATTATTCATGAGTATCAGCATTCCTTTGAGCAGACGTCTTCAGTTTGGATTAATGGGGAAAGGGTGAGAGAATCCTATTGGGGATTTAGCTGCCCTCCTGCCCTTTGCTTTGCTAAAAAGTTTATTGTCTGAGTGGCTTTACTATAGCAGCAATAATGCTGGGTCTTCTTGACCTATTCAGTCAAATGGGGAAGGCAGAAATGTTGGAAGAGAAGTCACAATGGTGGCAGCAGTGCCTGACTAACACTGTCTTCCAAGGACAAATGCTGCTTGTGAGTAATTTGATTGTCTCTGTGTTATAGCAGCATTGCATTCTGTACACTTAGATTCCCTCTCTGCTTATATCTTTAGAGAGTATGTAGAAGTTCTTTAAAATGTTGTTTTGAAAGAGCTATTCTATTCCAGGGGGAGAATATATTATACCCATCTGCTGACAGTTGCTGCTCTGTGTTTGATTTGGAAATTTTGGCTGTGGATTTTCCTTGTTTATTTCAAAAATGTTTGAAGGCTTGGATATATTTTATGCTGAGACAGTTCAAACTCTCTGAACTGCCTGCTGAAGTATCTGTCTAGTTCTGCTGCAAGGGGCATAGGTGTTATTCCTAAACCCTAGATTACTTATTTGCAGATATAACACAGCTGATTCATTTTACTCTGACTTTCTGTGAATTATCAATGATATCTGGATTTCTTTCAGCTTTCTTTTAATTAAGTTTAGTAATTTTCCTCAGTTGTATCAGATATGACCAAACTTCTGACCAACTTGCCAAGACAGATTATTTTACTTTTGATCCATGTCATCTTGACTAAACTGATATTTCTTTATCTGTCACCAGGGCATTCATAAGTGCTCTTATTTTTTCCACTTCAAAGGTGGGCTGTTGGATAAAAGACTACAGTCAGTGAGGAAAAAGCTACATACATGTCCAGCTGTGAAGGAACTGATTTTCACTAAATCTTCATCTCAAATACACTTGTACATTGTTTAGCTTCAGAGTAGTTCATGCTGTGTTGGGACCATTTTCATATGCTTCACATCTACCCTGAGCTGCTGCTTGTGTTTGCTTCAGGGTATCTTCCATCCTTACGTCTTGTTTTTCACATGAGGTGGCTATTTTTATTCTTAAATATTCTAGGCATGTGGATATTATGTACCCCGAAAACATTAGCACAGTCAGTGTAAATAATTATTTTGGAAAAGCTAAAATCTCTTAATAATTGCTTTTTACTTGGTACTTCTTGATATTTTTATTTATTTTAGGTTTAATTTGCATGTATTTTATTCTTATGAATCAATTAACTGCCTGATTAGTTAAAAGTATACTTTATATAATGATTTTAAAGTTGCGATTCCCTATAAAAATTCAAATAATTTTGTGGCATCATTTTCTTTGAAAACTTCTTACTTTNTGCTATTCATTTCTGAATGTCTAATTAAGATCACTTTTTACATCTGTAGCTAGGCAGCTTGCTTAAACATCCCAGGATCATACTAACTTTTATCTAAACATTTCGTTTTTTAGAATGCAGTTTACAGACCTGTGTCATGACTTGTATTTCCTGTTTCCAGGCTCTATAATTTTGCTTGTGCCTGCCTATAGTTTAATGGATTTTGTTTCACTGATCCCAGCTTACCAAGCAGTCCAGATGGCCCTGTACAGCTGCCTGCCTTTTCATTATTTACTCTCCTCCTTCTCTTTGTGTCTGCAAATATATCCACTGCAAGCAGGGATTTTGTATGTACTTCCAGATCACTGATGAAAATGTGGAATAACATCAGAACATATATCAATCCCAAGGGAGTCCTGCTAGAAACACTCTTATTCAGCTATTATTTCCATTGAAAACTATGTTAATTAGCTAGTTTTCAATCTCTTTAATTTTCAGTCCATTAAAATATACTGCCATTCAAATTTTTTTCAATNTACTCTGATACAATAGGCTAACATTTGTGCAAATGTCTACATCTTAAAATGTGCTTGCAACACAAATTTACCCTGTTATAATACATGAAATAATCAAATAGTCTTAAAAGATATTTAAAGAGTCTTAAAATGTTCCCAAATTTTAGCAATACCATCAGTATCCTAGATAAATATATATATAAAATAAGTATATTAATAATAATATTACAGTAATTTTATATATATATATATATATATANTGTTTCCAGGCTCTATAATTTTGCTTGTGCCTGCCTATAGTTTAATGGATTTTGTTTCACTGATCCCAGCTTACCAAGCAGTCCAGATGGCCCTGTACAGCTGCCTGCCTTTTCATTATTTACTCTCCTCCTTCTCTTTGTGTCTGCAAATATATCCACTGCAAGCAGGGATTTTGTATGTACTTCCAGATCACTGATGAAAATGTGGAATAACATCAGAACATATATCAATCCCAAGGGAGTCCTGCTAGAAACACTCTTATTCAGCTATTATTTCCATTGAAAACTATGTTAATTAGCTAGTTTTCAATCTCTTTAATTTTCAGTCCATTAAAATATACTGCCATTCAAATTTTTTTCAATAAGAATATTTTGTGAATGCCTTATAGATCTCGAAGTATGTTCCCTTCTTGCAGCTCCTATCAACTCAACATTTAACCTCTGGAAACAATGAAATAGAGTTTGTTTAACAGGTCCTAATGTCTTAAGAAATTTTATTGACTGACATCAATTGTACTGCTTTTGCTGGGTTTCAAGCATCTGTTTTTATGTCATCTTTCTTTCCTCTGTTTGCTTTGGGACTAAAGCTAGATTAATGATTCTTGAACCATTGCATGTGCATTTTCTGAATTTTTTATAGGCTTTAAAATTCTTTAGTCTCATACAGTTCCAGAGATTGATTAAAAATTGAATTAGTTGCATTCATGGACCTTAATATCCAGAGCTTTTGTGTGGTTGCTAGCTGTCCAGGCCTAAAGATTGCATGTGAGTTATAAATTCACAAACCTCTTACTAGTGGTTTAGAAAATGCTTTTTCTTCCTGTTGTCATTCTTTATGGAAAAAAAAAAGAAGAACAAAAGAATGTATTAAAAGGTCTACTTCTTATGCCTCTTTAAAAAAATCACAGTAAACATCTATTGGAAGGTCTATATTTTCTCTTGTTCCTAAGAAGTTTAATGAACAAATTTTGACTGCCTTTAACCTTGCTAGCATGGATTCTACCTGACGTATTTTTCTTCATCGTTAAATATTCTCTATTATGCATCTTCTAATATATATTGACTGAAATCTTTTTGCCATTTTTATTCTTGTTTCTTGAGGAATGGGATGGCACAATCAGTGTATTTGTTTGGGTTCTGTCTGATGCTGAAAGCTTTTATACCCATTGATAGAAATATTCACAAAGGATGAAAGTTTCATAATTAAAGTTTTGTATATATGTGCTGTTAGAAATGATAAAACGTATCCAGAAGAGGGTGGGCAAAAGGACCTGTCTCGTGCCTCCAAGAGAAACATTGCTGCAATCTCTAATTAGAAGCTCTATAGTTTCTCTCTTTAGTTTAAATCAGAAGGAAGATCACAGTGGAGTAAAATTGAAAGACATCCTTCTGTATTCCTTTCCAGTTTCTGTCTGTCATCCAAAGCGTCCTAGTTCTGACCCTGGAACAGTCCTTAACTTGCTGACCCCTGAAACTCTATGTGCCGCTCACCTGAAGCCTCCACAGCCATTCTTCCTGTATTGTTCCTGAACACATTCTCTTTGAACAAATGTATTATCCCTCATTCAGAAGTCTTGCCTGTGTTCTTAATGTGCACAAACTCTGCTTCAGAAAGGCAACGAGAGCATCACCCCTCCAAGGAGCTGCTATAGCCTAAAGCACATGGGTAGTGTGTGCAAATTATAGAGGTTATTGTCGTGCAACATTGTGTATTCCTACTGCTTAGATTTCTGTATGGGGGATTTTTCTGCTGCTTCAGACACAAGATTAACTTAAAATGCATGAGTGGTCTCATTAAACTCAATAAAATTACTCACATGCTTACCATGCATTTAAGTAGTTTGCAGCATCAGCATTAAGTAAGAGGCAATCCATAGACCTCTCCACTTCTCATATATAAAATTTGAGGAGGGGAGGGGCTTTAATATAAAAGCTGAAAAAACCCCTAGGAATTCATTAGATGCCAAAATCGTGTCTTATACAATGAAGTCGAAATGCTAAGGTTTGACATACAATGTATTAAATAAGTGCTGATGTATTGGTCTATCTGTATTATTCTGCTTGTATATTATGCACGTTGCAATATTGCCTAATAGTATCTCTTAGCAGCCTTTTCAAGTAATCTATGTTGCATTTGCTTGTATTGATCTTGTATATATTATTGTGGCATCTCTTCTGTGATTCTGTTGTGCTTTTGCTTTGTAACTTCTCCCAACAGATAATAGGAGGTGAGAGAAATTCCGTGAATTGGTATCAGAAAAAGTCAGGGAAAGATATGTAGATGCATGAAATTTGTGTTATATGTTTCTTTTTTTTTTAAGCAGACATATGCCTTAGTTTACTATTTTGGTGTGTCTCTGAAACATTCAGTATTTTAAAAAACAAATCATCCTTATAAAGGAGAATGAAAAACCACTAAGTATTAAAGCCAGTCTTAGAACCCAAAAAGGATTTAGAGGTGAAGAAATTTGTATTCTATTAGTATTAATACTAGGTTTTGTGTGAAAAGGACTGCACAATATGTTGCTTCTTATGTTCTGCGGCTTAGTTATTACAGTTTGTCCTGCTACATCACATCACCAAAGTTGTGAATAGTGTAATAAATAATCTTTCTGACATAGATTGTCTTTTAATTTAGTATTTGCATTTTGAGTCTCTTTATTAGCATAGAAACATAAGTGTGTTTCTGTGTTTAAATGTTTTGCCAACAGTAAAATAAGTTGGTGCATCAAATAAGTATGATTTAATGTTTCATGGGGTTGTGTTCTTTCTAGAAGAATTATCACTTCATTTTACTTGTAATTCCACTTGCCTTGATAGATTACTTTGTCAGTCCACTGAGTGAGTGTTTAAGTCAGGTTGCACTATAGATGAAAAGAAACACAGAAGATTACAAGTTGCAGGATGATGAACAAAAGGTATGACATGATAGCTATTCATAGTACTGAAAACCAAACGTAGTATTTCAATGCTTACACATTTTTGTGTATGGGCTGTTGGTAAATACCATTTTTAGGAGGAAAAAAACAGGTTTTCATTTTGTGAAATGTTAAAATTTCAAAGTTCTTTGCTTTCTGCCGAGATGGCATAAACTGACATGGCTAAAGGAAAATGCATTGAAATCTTGATCATACAGATTAGTCAAAAATGTGACCTTGTTGTCTCAGCCATTTCTTTAATGAAAAGATACTTGTGTCCAAAGTAACCTCAGAGGAGAGAGTGGGGTTTGTTACCTGTTCTGAGGAGGAAGCCCTTGGAGGGCAGTGATGTAAAGCTACCTTGACACGATATGTTCTGAGGGATGCAGTCACAGGTTTCCCATGGGCCTCCCGTGGGCTAGGATGGAGTGTCTCCTTTGAAGAGTCCGCCTCAGTGGCAATGCTGGGAAGGAAACTGTCTCTCAGTGGGTCTTGCTGCCTCTCCAGAGAGTGGAGAGTGCATCTTGTGTGTTCAGGACTTCTCCTACTATGTCCTTCCATAAACAGACTAAACCCCTTCCCGTCCGTGGTCCCACCTCATTCACCTACCAAGGTAAAAGACAGTTTGCTCTGGTGTTCTTTTTCCGTAGAGCACTATCCACCAACTCATGCCATTGCTTTTCACCCTGGGCTGTGTATTTTACCTCTATGTATTTCTTTCATCCCTTGCTTTCCAGACAGACGTTGCTTAGGTATTTGACTCATGAAAGACAATCTTGGCTTCACTCTGTTTTTAAAAGGAACATAGGTGCTGCAGTGTTCAGGATCACCATGTTGCAGATGCCAGTGACTCTGATGTACCTGACGTACTATACAAACAATTGTATATGTTAGGTGTGTGGAAAAAAAATTCTCCGCTTACCCTTGATGAGTGAGTTCTAAAATCTTTTACAGATCTTTGGTACCAGGATAGACTTTCAATTTTACACTTGAAAGCAAAAGTCAAATATAAGATTTATGTTTATCTAGTAAAAAGGCACACTACAGGTTCCTGAAATCAATGACTCTCAAAATTGCCCAAACATTGAATGATATATATAAATAATTTAGGAATGTTTTGTTAAATGTGCAAAAGTCAAGTTATCCTTGCAGTGAGACTCATTGCAAATCGCCAGCAATTTACTGTGTTTCTCAAAACCACAGGCAGCAATTTACAGACAAGATTGGACCTGTTACTATACATGTGACATTTTCTTGATTTAAACTGTCGTTCTGAAAAGCTGTTTACTGACAGCCAGAGTTTGGAATGAGGTTATAAAGTTTACTGAAGAATTCCTTACCATTGAGGTTTAACTGTATTTCTGCTCAGGCAGAGAAGAGCATGTAGACCTCCTACTGCAACTGAAATATCTATGCATGCAAATTAGCACTTTCAAGGGAAATTATACATGATTTCTTTAGACATTCATGTGCTGTAATGGTGTATGGTGCTGTGCTGACATTTTACATCTCATAAACACAGGAATGTATTTCCCAAATACCTGACTGTAAGCGCTACATACAGGTGCACTATGGTGATATGAAGCGGCTTCATTGTTTTGTCGCTAAGCAATGGTTACCAAAGTAATTTCTGAAGATGATCTGCTGGCTTCTAGAATATCATGTTGGGCTAGAGGGGTGAATATTCATCTTTATTTACTGGGGGTTTTGTTTTGTTCTTAATTATTAACTAAACTAGGAGTCTTCCTACCAACTCAGTTCCTGTTACATTTCCATGGCATGTAGACATGCAGTACATGCCATAAGGAATCTTTTTCATCACTATCTTCACTGCCTTCCCTTTGACATCCTGAGAGCAGTTTCAGTATAGGTGGCACTCACTGTGGTTCTCTAGTAGCCTTCAGAAATGAACATGCACTCAGACATGTGCTAATGTAGACACCCTGATCTTCCCCAGAACTTACTTTTGACATCAAATAACTTCTGGTCGGGTTCTCTGTCTTATAAGCAGTTGCAAAGTACTTTCTAGTATAGTCACTCAACCACACCTGGCCAGTCTTGCAGGCTATAGTTCTGCATAAGTGCTTGGTGTAAAGAAGTCATTGCAGTTGAAAGAAAGATGGGCAGCCTGAAATTCCATTGCCTGGAATATTGTGGATATCGTGTCCAAGTGAGGAAACCCAGAAATTACCAGTATTGACAAGAGGCTCTTTCCTTTGCCATTGCTCTTGGATACTCCAGACTGTTTTTCCCTAGGAGATGGACACAAAGAAAAATGTCTCATAGTGCTGCTTACTTTGAAACTTATTTGACCAGTAAGATTCAGACATTAAAGCAGAAAGTGATCATAAACACTGGAGAACATTTGAGCTGTAACTTGAATTCAATATTTTCAGAAGAATCTCTTGTGAAAAGGGTCTGAGATAGTATCATATATAAAAAAAGAGACAAAGGAAAGCATGAAAACCCCTGGGATCTGAATTACATGTACAAGTGCATTGGAGAAGATCCAGAGGCAGCTCTGTTCACCTGTATGAGCCAGGAATGCCCAGGACCTGGTGAGCACTTGTGCTATAGGCAGACAATGGCATTGCCACTCCTGTTACTACAGCCAAACTGATGAAAGATTTCAGGCAGTAGACATTTTGGGGAATACATCTGATAGTGGGTTTGGGTTTGTTTATATGGCATTAATGGATACTGTTGTTATACTGAAGCAGTGAGTTGAATGTTTCATATGCACTCCATTGGTATTAGTGCCCATGTGTGTCTGGGGAGACACAATAAAGAGGCTCTAACACTTGCCAGGTTCAGCAGAAAGGAGGATATGACATCGGTTTATTGACATTATCTTATTCTTATACACATCCCAACTCCACAAGGGATTGGAGAGCATGTCACTTCCTTCTCCATCTCTCTGGAGAAGAAAGGTGCTCATCAAAGTTGTCATATCACAAAAGGAATGAAAAACAGAAAATACCGTTAAGTAAACATCGGCTACTATTTACATAAATCCGTGTGAAAAGAATCTGACTCCAAGGTTAAAAACAGAAGGCTTACAAAATTCCAGGGCAACACCCATGTGTATTAGTATTCACTAATAGAGCTAGTCTGGGATTCCACTGCACAATTAGTCAGTTGTGCCACGTGTAGTTGTCTTTGGAATTCTGCTTTTGTGAAGGATTTGGTGAGGGGGAAAAAAGCAAGTGATGAGACAGGCAAAAAAGCAAGCATCAAGGAGGAAATCAGTTCTCTTTTCTCTTAAACAGCTTTGTAGGAAGAACACACTAAACCAATGAGGTTATAACACAGAGAGTAGTAGATACTGGGACATTTCATTAAAAATAAGTTCTTTAGAATATTCATTTAAAAATAGAGGGGGAAATAGAATGAATGGAATTATCATTCTGTAAGTAAAAGCCTAGCTTCAGAGGGAACTTGGATTGTTCATCATACCAGATCGGACAGGGTGTTGAAAAAATGTTAGTCAATATGTGGGGGTCTAATTGTCCCTAGCTGGTATTTTAGTCACTTTCTCAGAGTAGAAACTCTCTAGTCCCTGATTTATTAAAAATACGAAATCTTACAGCACACATTCTTGCTATGACATTTTACTGATGCATCTTCGATTTATAATGCAGTTCCAGTACCCCAAATATACACGTGCCTACACGCAGAAAGGCTCCTCTTTCCTCTTGCTGTATTAAAAGCTCTCTTTTTTGTTTCTGTGAGGTGGGTGTACAGTTCCTGTAGTTCTGTTTTCTTTGGTGGAAGGTTAGTCTGGTCTGCTTGGATGAGACCTTGTGACAAACACAAAGTGGACACAGTGCTGACAGTGATAGAGAGTTCTGCTGTTTTTGCATCTCCTGCCTCACACATAAGTACAGGAATTCACCTCAGTGGGTACCCGTACAGGTTATGCAGCCTCCTGGGGAATTCAGTGATGTTCCTTTGTGGATAAGGAAGGCAAGAGCAAACTTTGCCTAAAGGTGTCCTAGAATAATTTTTTTATTCCTTGCATTTCAAATCAGCTACTCCAAATTAGCGTCTCCTTTCATTTTTGGTTTGCCTGAATCCAAACTGACACTCAGTTTTTTCTCGAATAGGAAAGCTATGTCAGTTCTTTAATAAATTACTACTTTTCTTTCCATTTTTAGCTTCCATGAGCAAGAACAGAAAATGTTAGAACTTCATCACAGGAATTAACAACTGAAGTGGTCAGTGAATACAGATTAATGGTATTCCATTGTTCTGGTATTACTTGAGTTATTTCATAAGTCAGATCAGTATTACACAAACTAGTTTGAAGTGGCCTGTGAAATCTTCCATCAGCTTTTGATTTTTTTCACAAGTATTGAAAGACAGCTCTAAATTGTGTCTGCTATAGTAAGTATTTTACCAGCCAGACCTCATGTATGGAGTATATATGGGCTGCATGTTATCTGGAAACTCAGAAGGTGTGGGCTGATAACAGAAGCATTACTTTGAATTATGTGGACAAAACACAGTTCCTTTGCTCAAATAACCTAAAAAAAAAAAAAAATCCAAACCCACCCTTCTCATTGAGAAGCACTAAATTCAAATCTCTAGCTCTTTCGAACTGCTCTAAACAAGCTCTATTTCCAGTGTTAAATCTAAACAAGGGAGATGGCCACATTAATTTTTGTAAGCACGTTTTTGTATTAGTATTAAATACTTTGTTCTCTTCTGTGAGCTCATTTGCTTTGTCTTTTTGATGCTCTACACACGCAAGCCCCTCCAAGTAACCATCCCTGGCTGCTTGCTGTTGGTCTCCCTCTCACCTTTTGCAATGCCTTACGCAGTTCTTGGTCACCTTACATGAACAAACACAAGATATTTAAATAGATGCTTGTAAGTACCAAATAACAACACAAAAAAAAGCAGTAAATTAAATTGCTACCATGCTTTTTGCCTTGTCTCAAGTATAAATATTTGACTTAAAAACCAATTTGATTGAAACCTGTTTATTTAGAAGAACTTGGTTTAAAAAAGCTAATCGTATCATTGTGACTAAATGCATCCTAACAATATAGTTGGGGATTCTTTTATGTTTCTCAATCTATACATGCACCACATCTCATTTTGTTCTGAGGAAGGTGCAATCAACTTTTAGTGTGAATTTAGCATGTTTTTAAAATACATTGGAATCCCCAGCTTCAACATGTGCTGTAATAAAAAGAAATCCTGCAGAGAGGCTTGCTTTCTTTTAGTTTCATTACCATTTGAAATGAAAACATGTCAAAATAACATAATCAAAAAAATAATAAATCATGAGTGAAAGTTTAATAATCACTGACTTGTTAGAAGATCCCTGGATTTTTATATGTAATTAAGAAATGGAACAACATCTTGTGGTATTCTGCATCAAAGTTTTAAAATGTGAAGCTTTAAAATGTTCTGTGACACATAACTTGGAACTTGTTGTTACTGTCAGTTTCTGACTCTTTATTTTGTCTTAGTTTTGTTTTTTTAGTGGATGCAAGGAGGATCTTATTTTACTCTCTTCCATAAAAAAGAGCAAAAATAGAGCAAGTGACTTTATGGAAAACTCATCTTTGTACAAACTGCTTTCTGCTATCTGTGGATTTTTGTTTGAGTATGTCAGGCAATATCTTCCCCTAGAATCTCTGAGTGCTCTCAACCCTGGCATTTTATCATCAGTTTTTGTACTGGAAAATGTAAGCTGCTTTGACATCTTTCAATCAAATATTTTTAAGAAGCATGAGTCATCTGGGGTCAATTCACTAGGGAAAATGCTTTTTGATTAACAAAGAAGGTAAAAAAAACTGCTGGAAAATAAGAAAAAGCATATTCCTAATTTCAGTAGTTTGGGATTAAATTATCTTTATGAAAATAACCAGGTTTACAGTGAATTTTTAGGACATGTTTTAATGAACAAGTTAAGTAATTTTGTCATGGATTGCCTTTGAGCATATTGTGTGAACTCAGGAGTTCTGCTGTGAAAATGGAAGAGAACATTATAAGTGAAAGGCAGGATGTGGTGGTGGTTGTCAACTGCACATGAAGGTGGACAAAGGATGTGGTTTGAATTTAGTTTGTTATTCTCTTGATCAAGACTTCCATTCTACCCAATCAGTAATCTTTGTACACAATACTAGCATATGTCTGAAGATAGGGACGACACTATAAATTAATCAGATTAATTTTTTTTTGAAAGTGTTGTATAATACTTCTGTGAGAAGTATACATAGCAAATTTAAACAATATTGGCATTTTCTACCTTAATATCAAGCTTGTATTACATTCTGGAGAGGAGAGAAAGATCAAGAAGATGCATAAGTAGAATCCCTGATTGACCTTATGTTTCAGCTGGGACAGGCTTGTGAGGGCTTGTGGAACCACGAGGACGAGCTTTAGAGGTACTATTCTCTGGAGACTGTTCTTGGTCATAATGTGGTTCCTGACCACTAGCTATCCCAAATTATGTCTTCAATGCTTTTTTCCAGAGTCAGTGTTTTTCTGGGCTGGCATTTCTCAATTACATACAGTAATGATAAATTAGTGTTTGGAGGGGTTAATGTTTATTTTTATATAAAAAATTTTAGTGCCTACTTTTAGAATAGAATGGAATAGAATATTTCATTTGGAAAGGACCTACAGTGACCACCTAGTCCAACTCCCTGGCCAGCTCAGGGCTGATCAAAAGTTAAAGCTTGTTGCTAATGGCATTTTTTAAAAGCTTCTTAAACACTGACGGGCTGGGGGCATCAACCACCTCGCTAGGGAGCCTGTTCCAGTGTTTTACCACCCTCTCAGTAAAGAAATGCTTCCTCATGTCAAGTCCAAACCCCCACTGGCACAACTTCGAACCATTAGTAATAAAACCACCACCACCACAACAAAGAAAAGAAACAAAAATCAACAACAAATTAAAGAAACAAACAAAATACCTCACAAACAGGAAAACAAACAAAAGAAAAAGCCTTTTTAGTTTTTCTGTAATTAGATTCACTTGAGTCAATGGAATGATGTGCCCTCACTTCACAGACACATCTACATATACGAAACATAGAGGGAAAGTTTATCTGAAATATAATCTTATATTTATCGAAAGTAGCCATTTTGGATATGGCTATAAGAAGTTGCTAGATTGTTCGTAGTCTTCATTCAGAAAAATCTATTGGTTCTACAATTTTTTTTGGCAAATCTTATTAAAGCAGGTTTTTTGTTGCTTTTCTGGAATTTTTCATGCTTTTTTTCTGGTGATTTGAAGTTCAAGAAAGTTCAATCAGTTTTAGAAGACTTGGGACTTTGGTATTTTATCCAATTATTTTATAACAGAAAATGTTTGATTAAACACGTAAAGTCTCTTCTGGAGCGTACTAATCAGCAGCCCTGTTACTGTTACAGCTGAAAGAGAGTGAAGAATATCATTTTAATTTTACTAGAGCCTGACCGTTTTCCAGCCATCAAGCTACTGACACACCTTTTGTATACTGAAATTATGGATATATCAAAATGTGGTCTTAGAAAGGCTGAAATTTACGCAATTTTTTTCAGGTCAATGATTAAAGTAATGAAAGGTGCAAGTTAGTCATTTGAGAACCACAAGATACATTTACCTGAAAGGTCTGGTAAATGAAGGAGCTGGTGCAGGAGGCTGTGAGGCTGGGCATTAATTCCAGCGAGTTTCTTGGTATCGATTACACAGATTGCGAGTGCTCATTTGTAGGCCAGAAGGCAGATACAGCTCTTTGCAGGCCATTTGTCTCCTTTTGTTTCTTAATTAATATCACAGATTTGAAAACTTGTGGTAATGAAATTGGCCTGTTAATTAGGCCAGTCTTTAGCAGTAAGGTTTTGATGTCTTAGTGTTTTTCCAGCACAGTTAACAGCAGCCTTGTTAAAATTTAGGCTTGTTTTTCTTTTGCAAAGATGCCTATCATTGAAATAGTTATAATGATGTGAGGAATAAACACATTCTGTGCTTGGTAAACATTTTAATGTTAGATTTTAGAGAAAAATGCTGATTTTAAAATTCACTTTTTCTCTGGATGTCTTTAACCTGCTGCTTTATACAATTACATTAATATCTTACATGGAAAAAATAATATATTTTTTCTTTATTTTGAACATCAGGCAATATTTTGAGTGATGTAAAGTATTGTATTGTGATATTTTGATGCAGCTTTCCTTGGTACAGCCACTTTTCTCTGATGATTGTGCAGGTTTTTTCCAGAACAGTGGAAGAGATGCTTTATTATTTTCAAGAGTCCTCTCATTTTCAAAAATGAGAGGAGGAGCAGAAACATCAATGAAAGATAGACTTCTTATTAAGTGCTTTGTGAGGAAGAAGTTTCATTTGGTGTAAGTTAATTTTCTTGTTTGACATTTGCCTTCGATTAGAAGACAACAATTTACTTTTTTTTTTCCTAGTAGGTTGTGACTTCATGATAAAAAGTAAATAACACGCTTTTGCTTTGTGTTAAATTCTGAAAAAGTTATTGCTACAAATCAGTGATGAAATCCCATCTGTGTTGGCATTTCATTCTATGTGCTGTGTACAGCCCTTGCAGTTCATACCCAGTGATGTAACCTTTCATTACACTCTCATATTTGCATCCTTTAGGTCACTAAATTGAGTATTGCTTCATTTTAGCAGATTTTTATTGGAGTGGATGATATTTGCATCAAACAGATGAGAAGCTTAAGTCAGAAAACAGGAGTGAATTTATTAGAAGGATAAGTGATCTGTCTACAGTGTTAAATCAGAAAATGTTTTTACATCATGAATTATTACATGTTTTGATTCTCCCCTAGGAGAGCTGAGTGCAGTCAAGTGCAGTAGGTATAACAGTTCACATACCCAGATGAAAAAAAATACATTTTTTAAATTGCTTTTTTTTTTCCCTCTGTATGCTATTGTGATCTTCCTTTAGGAAACATCCATGATACTGTGTTATTTTAAAGTATCTGGAAGGGATAGAAAATATTGTTGAAATCTGAACATAGTTTAAATAAACTACTCAGAATAAAGGAATCTGTTAGAAAATGCTTTTGTAAAATATGTGATTTTCCACAGCCTACGACCTTAGGTATAGTCAAAGATAAATATTATGCCTGTCAAGTCAAGTGGTGAAATAAGCTACTTACTCTTTCCATGAACAACTAAAGAATAGGTTTCCATACTTAGCTCACATTTTCTGAAAAACATGATTAAGAAGAAAGGTTGACTATATAACCTCCATGAAACCTCAGATATAAATTATTTTAAAGTTGCTATAGCAGAAATTGCACACTAGCTTTAAATGTAATGGTTTCTACCTTTCTGTTGTTCATTTTACATTGCTTTTTTCCACATTCAAACCTTTCTACTGTTTGTAGATCTTAGAAAATTTTTAAAAATCTCATATTTGTCTGTCAAAGTAACTTTGCTAATTGAAGGCTTTATCTCAGTGGCATTGCTTTTGTCATTTTTAATGAATCGTTACAGATTTCATAGTTTCTGTGTTTGCTTCATTAGTTTTTCCTTGGGGTTTTCAGAAGATTTTTTTCCCATTTTCAGAGACACTGTAGTATAACAAGGCTTTTGGATTACAAATCCATTAGCTGTGACCCGGGCAATACGAGGCACACCCAGCTGGTATTTTCTAGGCCAGCCAAGTGAAGCAAATACCTCAGAAAACAATCCAGGAACAAGTAGTGTTCGGTGGGACATCCTGTTAAAGGTATTTCCATTTTGTGAGCTAACAGGTGAAAGGGGGCTGGATTAAGAAAAGTGAACACAAAAGACACTTAGTCACCAAGTGCAGTCTTTTGAAAAACTCATGGTCCTGTCATATAATCTTCCTAAACTAAGCAATTTGTTACGCATCCTGTGACTGTGTGATCCACTATTAAGTTATTTTGCCGTATCACAAAATACGTGAATGTTACAATCCACATACCACATGATGGTTTGCAGTTGTGAATTTTGGATTTGGTGGGTAACATGATGGACTTGTCTTGATCCTAAGTATTTTCGATGATCTTAAGAAGCCCCCTTAGTCGTCTTGTCTCTTTTTTTAACTCCTTGTCTCATTTCAGCAGTGTTACTGCTCAGAGATTCTCACCCAAGACATCTGCTTTATAATATCAGGACACCTTGCACAGGAGAAGAGTGAGGGTGGTTTTGAATTACTTTGCACATACTGAGATTTTTATTTCCAGATAAGAACCAATATAGCATCCTAAAAAAACCCCCCAAAACAAAGAGCTGAATCCATTTTCAGATAAGCAATTGGTAACAACCATGTGGAAAGTGCTTGTAATAGTTGTGTCATTTATTCTTAAACTTAACTGCACTGAGGGTCTGCAGATTGATCTGATAAGGTTACAGCTGAGCCAGGGTAATTATATTGTTTTATAGTACTATTCAAGTGTTACATTGCTATAAGGGGAAATACTTTCTTTCTGTATTCAGAGATAACTGTATACAAAACACCAAGAAAAATTGACTTTTTCAGTTCTTTCAACACTTTCAATACTGAGTTAGAACTGTTAATTACAAGCTATGTCTTTGTTCCAAGTACATAACTTTAATTCTTCCTCCTGATTCTTAGCCTTCTTTCACAATAGAAATATGGAAAATTATAACTCATCACTTTTGAGATGAGAAATGAGAAACAAAGAGGAATTGGCAAGTTAAGACATGGCATAAGTGATCTTTTGATGCGTTTTGGGGAAATATTAAATACACTGTTCTCTATCCTAGGGTCACACACAATGTGCTACGTACAAGACTTTTCAGTTTTGCTTGTGGGCATAGGAAATTAAAAACATAAAAATAAAACCTGGACTTTCAAAGGAACTGAAGGATGATGTTGCCTATTTCTCACTCTATGTCAGTACTTGTTGCCTGTGGACAAATATGATTGGGACCACTGTTTTCAGATATAGCTCAAAGTTATACTGTTCCATCTAGTACATTCTGGGTTACAGCTCTATCTCTGACCTCACTGAGGAAAGGGTAAATGTGAAATATAAGAATAGTTTTTCCTACTGTATCATCATTTTTTTCAGCATTTATGCCATAAAATGACTGTTTCACACTGAACTAAGGTAGTATTTACAGCAATTCAGTACTCCAGTAAGGGTAGCTCATATAATATTATAAAAAATGAAGTATTTATTATGATAGGCAGAGCTTTGAATGCCTTTGAGAAGCACCTCTGGAGGTACTAAGAATACCTTTAGGGGTAATTTATGATTTTCGAGGTAAGTAAATGGAAAATGAAAAATTTCCTAATGAAACAGCACCTTTGCTTGAAATCTGATCATTTTGACCCAGATGTGTTCTATAGCATCTAACAGGACTAACAGTCCAGCCTTGTGTTTCTAATTCTCTTTTGTGATCTGGAAATCTGAGATGAACACGTCCCTTGTTGAACCACGTTCTCCATTCTTGCTGAACCCCTGTGACACTGTGATCTGTAGTCAGCTGAAGGAGGAAGAAACAAAGTACAGTTGCCTTGAGCATCAAAATGATATTTCAGAAGCCTTACTTTTCCACTCCAGATAGTTACCAGAAAGCTTATGAAGTTATGAATGTGTGTGTGACTTTATTTCTGTATATCAAGGCTAAGATGTCACAAACAGCAGGTATTTTTCACTCTCCAGGAGTGAACAGAGCACCCCTATAAAAATAATTTTAATAGGGCTGTTCGAACAATGTGTTTGAACAATTCTGTACACAATTCAGTTTTAAGTTTTGTCACCTTCTTTGGTTTTTATTTATCCAAACCAGTAGGTAAAGCTAAAGTAGTAAGCAATCTATTTATTTCAGTTCTGTTTACAGCACCCATATCCATATGGGACAGCTTTTAGAAGTGGGACTAGGTACAGAAAACCATTTGCTGGAACAGAGCCCAGGCATTAGGGAGTAATTTTTAACACTGGTCAAGAACTAATGAACTGCATTTTAAAATGTCCTTTTTCAAATTCAGTAACTGGCACCATTCCCAATGCAGACATTAGGGGAAAAAAATATTAAAAATGTATGTACAACGCATCATCCATATAGACACACATACTTTCACTCTACTAATATAGCATTAATGTGTTAAAACTATTTGTTAAGTTTGATGAAAGAATAAGATGTGGTAAAGATTTTAATAACGTTTTCTGGTATGTAGTGCTGCTTTATAGGAAGCAGAAGCAGCCCTTGTGCACTGCTCCCATCAGGTGAGGTCTGAGGTGCCTTAAATAGATGAGAGGTGTATTGCAATTCCTCTTATGCTAGCTAGATAAGCATGGTTTAGCATCAAGAATAAACTATTTTGTTCTCTGGAGGGTCATAGAATGCTACTATAGCAAATTTTAAGTTTTTGTGTTGTTTATTTTTTCCAATAAAAGGTTCATCTGAAAATCATCAGGCAGCAAAAGTGACTGACCTCAACTCCCCCAAAGTTTCAGTAGTTTTTTTTTGGGGGGGATTTCTTCCTCGTTCTAGATTCACAAACTAAGTGCAAATGGTGATGCATGTGTCTGCTTTTTTTTCAGTCATCGATGCTCAGAGCAAGTAACCACAATGTGGGAGGAAAGGGCTCGTGGTCTAATCTGCTAGTGCACCGATGGCACTGCCTCAGTCACAAAAGCTGTCTGCAGCAAGGCAAAACTTAAGGGATATTTTAGTGTTCCATGTTTTTATTCCATACAAATGCTATATAAAAACCTCCAGAGGGAGCTGGCCTCCTCCTAGGGGCAGACGCAAACCCAGATTTCTGAGGAAAAAGGGTTGCTGGTGCACTGGACTGCTTGCTTTAGTGTGCTTTGAAAAAGATATATTGGATGTCAAGCACCCTAGACACTGAGCATCCATTTAGTGGGCTGGGAATAGTGGATTATGCTGTGGCATACCTGCACTAAGTGTCAGGGGAAGACAATCTTGTGTATCACTCAGTCAGTAAGATCTGTCTCTAAGGGATCTGAGTGCAAGGGCACTATCTTTCAGTTCTTACAAATGGGAGAGAGAGAAGAAGATTGCAGGAGATCACATCTTTCATTCAGTTTATAGATTAAGTGCCACCAGTCAAATGCCTTGCAGACTCCTTTCTCAAGCTGGGTTCAACAGCCACTTTCTTATTTTCTGGCTCTTATATATTATTTCAGCACTAAACAGATATATAAGGATGCTGATTGCATTTAGTACCTCGTTTGTAACAGCGGAGAAAGCCAAAAGGAAAGGCAGAAAGATTTTCTGCATCACTCCTGGATGGATATTCTGTAGACACTCTATGAGACAACAGAAGGAAAACTGTGGAAGTTGGTGGAACATGGTTTTGCCTTTTCAGTGAACAGGTATGACCAGACCTCTTCTGCCTCCTTATGAAGGCAAAATAATCTTTCTTACTTTGACAGCTCCTGGGAGTAGTCTCTTTCTGTTTCTAAAAGAGGGATGCTGCAATAACACTGTTCTAACTGGGTGAGTCAATTGTCCTTTTTGCTCCAAAACTGGCATGCTAAAGAATGTTTAGTAGCATTGCCTACCACCTACCTGCTTCAATAGTGGGCCTGACTGATGGTGCCAAACCGTGTCTGAGGAGTGTTCAAGGAATGAATGATGTGGTATGGCCAAAGTGTAGGGAAGAGGTGGCTGGGGACAATAGGCACTGCAGAGGGAGCACAGCAGCAGCCAAAATTCTTATGGGCACTATCAGTCTCATTTCATGAACTTCTGTGCTTGTAGCACAAAACCTGGTCATCGTGAGACTACATGAAAGGGTCAGATGTACAAGTCTCCTGTCCCACTTAGTAAAGTAGAGGTACCACGTGGCTGTTTTGTTTCCCTGTACTGTCTTTCAAACAACCTTCAAACTAGGCAATAAACCCCATGTTAAAAAATGAGTCACAATTAATAAAAAATGCTATCAGAGGAAGAGAGAGTTAAGGGAGGGAGAACAGAGGAATTTTTAAGTTAGTCTAAAAAATATCGTAATAACACAGTAAAACATTTTTCTTATACACCTTTATTTTGACTTTGCTACAAGCAAGGAGGAGTGACCTGCAAGGAAATGACCTGCAAGGCTGAGACCACCTTGGAAAAGATTTTATAGTGGCATAGGATTCACATTGTAGTGACAGTAGCTACTACTTTAAATCAGAAAAAAAAGAAGGAGGGTATTTATGCCAAGGAATATTCCTTCTAGCTGAGTACTGAGGATTTTTGACAGTATTAAGAACAGCGTTATAAAGTTGCATCATTAACTGTTATTATGCTCACATAGGTTTCAAATTTAACTTTTTCTTACGGGCTGCCCTGGAAAATTTGTGAAGTACACTAAGATTTTAATTTATATTAGTTGCTATATCTTAACACTCACTGTGCAAATCCTGGGTCCCTAAAACATATGAATAATTAATTAATTAATTAATTAATTAATCAAGTTCATTTACTACATACTGATATCCACACCAAGAGTTAAACAAAAGTAGATTGTGAGCAGCAGGCTAACTTAAACTGCAGCAAATTCCAAGAAAAGGCATGTATTCCAAGAAAAGGCGTATATTCCAAGAAAAGGCATGTATTCCAAGAAGTCCTTCAGCTTCTGCTAAACAGGTGCATTAGCTCTCTCAAGAAATATTTCTGTGTGTTTAACAATTTCATCTTGTGATTTTTAAGTAGCACAAAGTCTCATTCCAGTTTTCCTGAACATCATTTTCTCATCAAGCTACTTAGTGCAAACCAGCACGGAAGAAAATGTGCTCTTAGGCATTACTGGATTACTGATGAGTTTTTGTTACTGGGATTAGGCCTTTTTCACTTAATCTTATAGCTGCAAAGATGAATGCAGCCTGTATTCTACAACACAAAGCTTACTCAGCAACTCTTCCTAAGGAAATCTGACTTCCTGGGGATGGAATTTAGCTTTATGCAATAGAAATCAGAGCTATTATGAGCATTAAAAATTTAGTGCATACAGAGCAATATCTGCAAATTTCTTAAGTTCTAGCACCTTTTTTACTGCAAGTCACCAAATCAAACACTGTAGGAACCTGAGTCTGTGCAAAGATGTTTTCCTTTATTCTAGGGAAGTGAGGGTTGAAAAGAAGAACTGACATAGCTGAAAGTTCTCAGAATATTATTCTTTCAATTCTCCCTTCCACCCCTCCATCTCTTTTAGATCTTAGACATGGAAGGCATCTCTCAAATGTAATATTCACTCCTATGTTAGAGGTTAAGATTTTCTTTTGAATGATCTATACTGGGTTCCACTTCAAAGTTCTACAGATAGAAGACTGTGAGAATCTTTTAAACTTTTGATAGATTTTTTCAAGATCCAGCAGTATAAAACCCTGAGCAACTTGGTGTGATCTCATAGCTGACCCTGCTAGAAGCAGGAGGTTGGATTAGAGAACCCCTAATGTCCCTTTCAACCTGAAGTAGCCTATGATCTTATAACTAATTTAATATCATATTTTTTTCTTTCTTGGAGTCTGATTATTAAACTTTGTAAGTTGTGCTTGTATGGGTCTTCATGTTGTCCTTGTTTCTTCAGAAATTTGGAGTAAGGGAGCAGTATTAATTGCCATGTTTAAGAAAATGCCACCTGTAAATACTTTTGGTACCAGCTGGGCTTCCTGGAGGCTCTGTTGTGCAAAATCTGTCATGGAAGAGCAGGTCCGTCTGTGATTTTAAGCTTTCTCTTTCTAGACTCCAAATTCTCCCAGGAGGGAATAAAAAGGGAAAAAACCAGCTAGCTGAGGCCTGCAAAATTTCTCTTATAGCAATCTGAAATTATAGGAGAATCATCTCCCAGTGGTATAGGCATGTCTATGTGAAGCTTTTTCTCATTTCTTTTGATTAAGGCTTCAAATCAATTTCTTGGTCTGTGGGTTGGTTTGTCTCTCAGCAATTGAGGGCAATGTGTTCTTCAGTCTCTCATTAGGCCAGTCTTCACAAAATTGCGAGAGCCCAGCTGCTACAAGGTCAGCTGTGACTGAACAGGAGGAAATGATACAGGATGATGGGCAATAGTGTCTGTTGCCTGAAGCCACCAGCTATTACCCAACTCCTCTTGTGACCAGCTACTGCAGTGGTCTATTTTAAAAAAAAAAAAAAAAAAAAAAAGCTTGGCTTACCTGTGATATCCGACCTTCTTCTCACAGCCCAGTTTGCCAGTTTAGTAAGGCCGCTTTCACAGCTGAATACCACGAGCTGCTTTTGAGTCAGAGCATGGTAGGCTGCTTGTGTGTTCCCCTCAAACAGTGCAAAGCAATTGGTCATAAGCCTCAGTCCTTACAACTACGATTTGTCATTTGGACTGTGGTCACCCAGTGGTAACCAAGGCAGTGCTGTCCAACTCCTCGAAGCTGCTGGAGCTGCTGTTCTGCTTCCTTCTGGTCTCACCATCTTTGGCACTGGTCAGAGAAATTTGTGTGCCTTCAGTGAAAGAATTGTCACTTTTCTGTGTTTTTCACCTGTCTCTGTGAGCTTTGTGGTCCACACTGCAGCTCTGGGGATGGCTCTGGATGCAGGTGAACTCAGAGCTTTACCTCCTCCTTGTATTTCTCCTTATAGGAGTTGTGATTGTTCTTTCATATCTTAGCCACTACATAATGGACAGGCTTGTGCAGGGAAATATTTTTGTCTGTGGCAACTCCATCTTCCCAT
This sequence comes from Platysteira castanea, assembly GCA_013397175.1. Lineage (NCBI taxonomy): Eukaryota > Metazoa > Chordata > Aves > Passeriformes > Platysteira > Platysteira castanea. The sequence goes on from VYXC01007873.1 coordinate 487,038, forward strand.
TTCACCCTGAACCTTTTCCTGCTGCTGGATAACCCATTAGCAACATCCAAATAGATGAATAGCCTCTCTTAATCCTTTTGTTGCTGGCACAGCACGAGACAGTTCTTGATACAAACACTGTAATAGTCATTAGTTGCATGTTCCTCATTTTTCTCATTTACTGATTAGACAGAGTGGCAGAAGTTCTGCAGAAGTTTTTGCTGATGGTTTTAAAAACTGAAGAATCTTAATTTTTCTTGCTTGATCTGCTCTTGCTTCTGTAAAATGGGGATGATAATATCCTTTCATATCCCAAGGAAGTTGTGGAGGCAAATTTAAAGCATGCCTCCTTCATCAACAGTACAAGTAAGTAGATTGTTTTAGTTTGTTTGCAGTAAAGATTATGTGCTAAATAACAGGTATGAAAGGAAGACGTGAATAATTATGCAAATATTTAATATCAAGCACATAATTTTTAAGGGGAAAAAAAGGGATGTGTGCATAGAATTGAAGATTGTATCAAACTGCAAATGCACAAAGGGATCAAGTAAAGGTTTCATAATCAAATTTAATTCTTGCAGTTAATAAGTTTTTATGCTTGATTTTGCAAAATTCAAGTGCTTTAGACTGCTATGGAGGAGTTAGCTAGAAAGACTAACTCTATAAATTAGGTTGCTAACTGGTAAAATTCAGAAAGGAACTACTGTCTTTAAAAATAGCACTAGTAAATAATACACTTTGCTGTTTTTGGGTTTATGAAGAGTTAATGAGATTTGTAGGAGCAATTGTTATTTTAAAAAATCACAGCAATTTATTGTTGCTAATTACTCTCTTGGCACTGCATGTATTTAAGATTAATTGGAATGTCTGTACTCAGTAATGAGGTCCCATGTAGTTTACAGTGACTGACAACATCTTCCTTTATCTGGAAAATTACCACGCTGGAAAAGTGGTAAACAGGGCAGTAGCTCTTGGCAATCAAATTTTCAAAGTCTTACTTGATACTGTAGCTCCTGAGTTATGGTAAAAAGATCAGACTGGTCCAGCAGTTAATAATGACAATAAAAAAAAGGTCTAAAGGAATTGTCATGAAGGTATAACTTGCACTCAGAGAAATAAATGTGTGACTCCTATGTAATCCAACTTAATATTCAGATAGAGACTGATTTCTCAGAATGATACAACATCATGAATTAAAACAGCAGCATTTCTCAGAGATTTATTTTTATCACTATTTTGCTACTGTAAATTTAGTCATCGGAGGATGGATGCTGGAAAAGCAATCCTTTCATCTTCATCTTAAAAAACTGTGAATAAATAATAGTAGGTGTCAATGACAGAGAAGATTGTGTTCTAGTGTGCTACAAGAATTTTTCTGAGTGCTTTGTTTGTGTGTACATGTATGTGCATGTTTTTGCATATGAATATTTCTTTGGCAGCTTGTCTATTTCTGCAATTTACTTAAAAATGGGAACTTTGCGTCATTCTTTCTTGGATGCATTTATCAGATAGGACTGATAAATAATCACTTACTGCAGTCTTTTGTGTCAAAAAAATGGGAAATGACTGCTTGTGGTAGAATTCATTATTATTTGAAATAGAAATCTGGTCTTCTCAGCCACAGGCTCTTTTCTGGTGCTGGACACACAAAAAAATCCAAGCACTCAAAAAATACAACCCAGACCCTCTAACCTTGTCACTTCTGCATTGCAAAACTGAAGCCACACTTAATGCAAAAAAGAAAAAAATAGTTTTCTGTAAGCTACTAATCTTCTAGAAATCATCAGTTAACAAGGAGGTCTTTTTGAAAAAGGTATAAGGGAGCAAATCTTCATGTAGTGTTCAGAAAATTCAGACATTAACAATTTATTTTGGTTGCCTCCCATTTCCATATATTATGCAGTCAGTCTGATTGTCCAATCAGTCAGAATTGTCTTGAGAATTTCTTAGATGAGCTCTTGAATAAAAACAACAAAGCTGTAACATTAATGGCCACAGATATAGCAGTTTATTATCTGCATATTTTTAATTGTTTCAGTGTTTAATTTTATAATTTCTCATGGGCTTACCTCTCTGCTTAACTGCTGATTAGAACTGTTAGGACAGAAGTTACTGCAAAATTAGCAGATATGCTGTGAGCAGTACTTGCTTGGAGCACTGTGTATCCAAGCATTATTGTCGATGCTTGAATTTAATTTGGAATTGCATTTTAAATGGAAAAAGCATGGATATTTACACTGGTGTTTAATGGGACTGGATTAGTCTTGGAGCACAGTTCTGTTCTATTGATTTTTTTCAGGGAATGGGGAAGAGACGACATCCTGACTGTTCTGGTGATTAGTTACGCGTCTCCGCAGCATTTCAAAGCTAAACTGTGCATAAGGCGATGCTCGCTGGGACACATTAGTTACGAGAGGTTCTGCCCAAAAGAGATAACAGTGTGCAGGCTTCTTTCAGCTGCCCAGTACCCCGGTGTGGGTCTGGACTGTGGATGAAACACTGCTTCTCATTTCCAGGGCACCTCTGGGGAAATTCTCACTTCAGGGGTTGATGCAAGAGCAGTCATTCCTTTCCCCAAAGCCTGGCTTTGCCCAAAGGGTGCAAAAAAGAGCAAAACTCCTCACATGCTTGTTTATAGCTCTGTGCATCTGGGCAAGGGCTAGGGAAAGTCTCTCTCTTGATTAACAACACTGTTTATTATGCACCAAGTGCTTCTTTGCTACTTGCTGGCAGCACTCCGACTTTGTTCAAGGGGCTTGGAAAGAGTGAAAGCAGAGGGGCTGTGTGACTTTGTGCACAGTGGCTAAGTGTGCTCAGTGCGTTTGCTTACTGGCAGTTCCCATTGCGGGCAGCCAGAGGAACCAGGGAAAGGAATGGTGTCCAACTAGGTCAGTCTTGTCACCTATTTTGTCACTGTGTAATCTTTGTTACCCAAACTGTTACATTTCTGTAGGCAGTAGCTTTTATCTGAATCATTTTGTGAGATAATTCCTGAGTGGTTGTGCAGTGTGAAACAACTGTACGTGCACCCCTTAAGTGAAGTCTGGCAATGCTGCTGTCATTCTGTATTGTGGAAGACCCAGGGATTTTTAAAGACCAATTATTTATTTTGACTTTTTTTTATATATATATATTTCAAAAGAGTTGAGTCTGTTACAGTCTCAGAATTATTGGTAAGGTCAAGTACTGCTGACCTAGACAATCAAAAGTCATGAATCAAGCCCAGAAAAAGAATAATATTTCAGAATAAGATATTATTACTATTATTTTGCCTTTAGACGCCTCAGATCTCTACAGATCCTCTATAATAGTGTCTATAGTAACAAGGGATATATCCTTGCAAGGAATAAATCTTTGCATGTTGAGCAAGGTAAAGTTCTTAAATGTTCTTTTGCTGCAATTATAGCAGAGCATATTAATAGAATAAATTTAATAATATATATAATATACTAATAATGTAATAAATGTTTCAACTATTGATAAAGTACTGGTACAACTAGTGGTTATACAGGGGGTTAAAACAAGCAGACACTGAAAATAGAGTGGAGTTTCAAAAAGAGGGTGCCTTATGACTGCTGAATTGCAAGGAACGTGTGAGGAGAGTCAGGGAATGTCTCATTTTGCCTGGACGGTAGAGTTCTGTCCACATGAAACACTGACAGAAACAAGATACCAAGGGATTGCATAGATCAGCTGTCATACCCTTTTACCCCACAGACAGCCTCCAATGAACTGTAATGCAGCACTGAAACTAAAGGTTTACAAACATCCCTGTTGTCCTCAGTGTCTGGGTGAGGCCGTTCAGGTCCGGAAGCCTTTCCTGAAAGTGCCAGTTTATTAGGAGAGCTGCCTGCTGAGCTGTTCCAGCACAGAAGGTGTTCCCAGATGAGCAGATAAGCAGTGCCAACAGGTCTGTTGGAGCTGCAATAAGGAAAGTTTCTTGTTGGTAGTAATGAAATAATGGGATCATTAACTTAGGTGTGCATGCTTCTACTGAGAGACATTAGAAGGCCATTGGCAAGCTGCACTTCCTCCTTAAATTTTAAAATTTCTTGTCAATGGCTTGGTTTGAGTATTACCTCAAAGAAACGACCAGCTTTAAACTCAGATGAAAATCAAAACAAAAGTAGCAGGGTCTCTTAAGGGGAGATTATAATGTAGCACAGGCTTTGTCCTTCATCCTCTGAGGTTTATAAAGATTACCTCCTATTGACTTTCTAGCAATAGGGGTTTATTTTAAAATGTGTTTTTTTCACACAAGAAATGTCTGATTTTCAGGTCTAAGCCTGTGTCAATCATTCATGGTTTATTAATCCTTAATTCGTATTGCTTCCTTCTCAGTCTCCAATCTCTTGAATAAAATTTTGTCTACTTCTTTATTTGCGAATGAATTGGTACATTGTATTTTTGTACCTTCAAAATTATCAAAACTACAGATATTGAGAGCTTGAGTTAATTTTGCAAAATACTGAAATCTATGACTAATTCGGACTCTTGAATGATCTTAATCTCTTATTAGCTGCTTTAAGAGTTTTCATATGACAATTTTTCCTCTGTAGCCTGTCAGCTTCATTAGTATCCATCACCCACACAAATCAAGCTGAGACAGGTCACTGCAAAATAATGAGGTTGTTCTTTTATTTTGCTCAAGTACTCCTTCTCTTCCCAGGTTATTTTAATATTTCCTACAAATAGAACCTCTTTTCATACATAATGGTTTTGAAAGATGAAAAGTAAAATTATTAATGTTATTTTTAAAAGATGCAGATTTGGGCATTTTATGTAAAATGATGATGCTTCATCTGTTGCCTCCTCCTTGGGGGTTCCCAGTCTCTGGAAGATAATTTGAATCATGTGGAACTTCAACAGCTAAAGGCATTAGAGAAGAAAGTAATGTCATCCTTTCAGGCATTTCTTTTGAAAACTTAAAGTGAGGAAATGAGTGAAAGATGTGTTCATTACCATTATGATTTTAGAGGAAAAAATTACTGGATTTAGAGACTATAAGGAGAGCTAAAGCCATGTCTGTGTAATATGTAGTACTTCCTAGTAGTACGTAGTTGTTCAGGTGCTTGTTTTCTTGATGTTACCTTACATATCTTTAGCTTTGCAAGAGTATTCTCTTGTAGTTTCAAATGGATGTAAGATTAAGTTACTGGCTGCTGTAAATCTTTTTTACCAATACAAGACAGCACATCCCAGAGCTGCATTTATGAGAAATAGTGGATGCCTTAATAATGTGAAGATTTTTAATCCCATAAATGGATGCTGTATTGCTGTTCCATGAACATCTTGTGGAAAACAAGAGGATTCTTCTTGCTACACTTTGACTTAAAATAAAGAAAAAGAAAAGAAATGAAGCATGAATCCCCAAATGACCATTTGCTTCTTAAAGCAATCATCCAAGAAAAGACTCATTGTCTGCTTTGTCTCTTCCAACATTTGAAATAAAATAAGTAGCCTGGCAACAATTGTGCTTGTTACACTTTTAAAACAGATTTCACACCAACTGCAGGTCTTGTGCTTGTATGAATAGCATCTTATTCATAGAATCACAGAAGGCTTTGGGTTGGAAGGGACCTTAAGCATTATCTAGTTCCAAATCCTCCTGCCATGGGGTATTCATGAGATCAGGTTGCTCGGGGCCCTATCCAGCTTGGCCTTGAACACTTCAGGAATGGAGCCTCCACAACTTCTCTGGGCAACCTGTTCCAGTGCCTCACCACCCTCATTGCAAAAAACTTCCTTATATCTAATCCAAATCTACCCTCTTTCAGTTTAAAACCACTGCCCCCTGTCTTAACAAAATGAGCACTGCTAAAAATTCTGTCCCCATCTTTCTTACAGGTCTCCTTAAAGTACTGAAAAATTGCAATGAAGTCTCCCCAGAGCCTTCCATGTAGACCATCTTTCAGCCAAACCCTTAAATGCCTGTCTGACTTCTAAGCTACTGTTAAATCCAGGACATTCTTGGATTCCTTGATGAATGGTCTCAGCAATGGAATGTGTCAAATGCAGAGCAAGCGAATAAGATAGCGTTTTTTCCTGAGAAGCATAAATGCCAAAGTAGTGGTCCCTAGTCTTTGATGGCAAATAACCAGCAAGACCAGTGATACATTGCAGTAAGAATCATCTCTTGCTCTTCCTGTGGGACTCAGTTTTCTCTGTTTTAATCTCCTTGCTCATGAAGTACACCAGAGGGGTTCCTGGGGTACGTGCTTTTTAGCTGAGGACCTATGGCACCCAATGGCTTACGTGATTATACAGTACAGATTATACTTGTCACAGATGCCATGAGCAAATAGTTCCACCCTAGATCAGGACAGTCCTTTCTCTGAGGATGCCTAGCACTGCTTTTCTGTGTCTACATTTGCAAATGAACATGCCTTCTGAGCATTGCCAGTCGAGCCATACCTCTTGCTGAGGCAAGTTGTTGGCAGCAGTCATTTTCTTTCCTGAGATGAGCTCCTATTCCTCCTGTCATTTACAGTTTTATATATGAGAGCATAGACAGTGTAGCCTCGAGGTCATTGAATTCTATCAAGTATATTGTTTCACTGTGTGTGCTCTGGCAGAATTGGTAATTATCACATGCTATTGTTCCACAATAGTAAGAGGCCTTAGAGTTATGAAGTACAGCTGAGCACAGCCAGTTTACATTAAAAATAGGTTTGAGCAATTAAAAATTGCCCAGTCTTTCCTCCCTAGTTGAAAACATGCTGTAGGAGTGCTGCTGAAGTGTGTTAAACCAATGCATTAAAGTAATTCTAAGTGTCTCCATTCTAGAATAATTTTACTGTTCACAGACACCATGTAATTTCTATGTAAACTACCTATTAAAACCCAAGCTATTCATCAGCATAGAGGTGGTGCACTAGCTACATTCCCTAACAAGATCAGTAATACTTTTTTTTACCTTTAAAGCTGAAAAGTAAGTTATAAAACCAATGTTTGTTGCTAATTTATGATATTTTCTAAGAAGAATCTAGGATTCTATAAATCTTTCTCGTGTGGAATAAGTAATTGCCACATTAAAATATAATGGCTAGGACAAAAGTAGTGGTAAGTGACAGGAATTCAGGGGTACATTAGAGTATTCTAAAGGAATGCCGGAAGTCCATTAATTATGTAACAAACAAGAAACTAATAATAATTGGTAAAACCTTTAAAGACAGAAAGGAGACAGTGAGTTTAATTCTATGTTTTCATTCTCAAGCCTGGCTTGGTCTTTCAGACGCACCATGTAAACCTCTATGCAAAACATTTTACAGGTAGCTATTTACTTTTCTGGCAAATACTGCTGTCTTCTACAATGCTCCAGCATTTTTTTTATACCATTCCCATGGCATCTGGGTTACATGCATGATAGGCACTGGTTTTGGGCTCATGTATACATATTTGTGTGTGTATATTGATATAGATATCTATGTGCATGTAGCTATATGTAGAAACATATATACATGTACCTGTGCAGAGATGTATATGACTGTACCATATAATCTGTGAACATAAGAAAAATGTAAAAAGAGGATATTATCTCCCTTAACACAGATACCTCACATTGTGCAGAGAAGCTGCGTGGCAGGCCAGAAGCTCAGACAAGGAAGCTGCAGAAGAACAGATCAGTCAGGAACTACAGATGACCACTCAAACGCCAGTGCTAAAGACATGTGGCACTGATTTTTTTGTGTTGCATAAAGTATGCCTTTGTACCTATAACCTCTATGAATGTTTTTTGCTGAATTGTAGGTGATAATCAAGGGACTTTCTGGAGGAAAAGGTGGCAGTCTTGCTTGTGGTAATGGGAATTATATTAAAAAAATGTTTTAAATTGTTTATCCAAGTAACATACTTTCCCAGTATTTCTCCAGTTATTCTTAATTTAAATCTGCTGCAGAACTGAAGATCAAAAAATCTAAATAATTTGAAAAATATCATAGTCAGATGTTATTCAGTAACAGAAAATAAAAGGCAGGGTAAAACTGTGCCTGAATGCAGAGCACATTTCTCCTCGTAGCACATGGAGCATATCTTGTAATGGTTTAAACAAACAGTGCCACTAATAGAAAAACAACTTGCTGCTGAAAAAACATCAAGACCAAGTATTTTAAGAACAATAACAAACAAAACACCTCATAGTAATAAATGTTGATGGAAACAGAATTAAAATTATGAATAGATCATTCTCATCATTCCTTTTTCAGAATAAAGCAGTTTAATTGGGTTCTAATGTAAGAACTACTAATATAAATATAACTAAAATAATTAAATTCAATATAGTTAATCCTGGAGATAAAGCATAGAGTCTCTGAAGACCTCACTTCTGAATACATTAGCTTGTCTTATGTTTTTCATCAGCATGGGGGAGACTTAGGAAGTGAATTTTTAATAGAGTTGTGTTGCTGTAGTGAAGCAGTGAAAGGCAGCTCCGGGCTGTGCAGCTCCGGCACAGAGCAGGGATCACTAAGCAGTGGCTCCAGCTGAAAGAGCTTTGCTGTAAAGGCAGCTTTAGGATTCAAGGTGGGATGGTGCTGACCCCCACTCCTCAGGGCTCCTGCACCATCCAGCTCTGCTCCACTGCAGCAAATGAAGATGCTTCAAATGTACATTCCCAGTGCTCTGAGACTTCTGGAAAGGAAAGTCAGGGGCTCAATTGCTGGCCAACATGGTAGGTTCCAGAGGCTTCTGTTTGGATGGATTTCTTAGGTGGATGTGGTTGGCACTGGAGAAAGGACAAGCAGTTGGAGTTGAATGTGCAGAGTTGCTTTCATTCCTTGTTTAAACAGAAAATGTCTTTATCTTTGAGGATTTTTATGTTGGAAATGCTGTGGCTGTCAATAGCCTGACTTTTCCTCATTATCCTCCATATGCTCTCTCTTTTGGTGATGGCAGCACTTTGTGTAAATCCACTGCAGTAACTCAGTCTCGGACAGGATTCTGAGGGCTGTGGTGCTGTACTGAGTGAGTCACCAGATTACGTACTAAAAGGCTTGGGGCACTTTGGGAGAGAGGACTTCCAAATCTGGTCACCCCATGGGCCCAATACACCCAATTTGTCTGAGCCTTGCTCTTCCAGAGCTCCAGCAAGGTGCTTCTGTCCCTGGATACTGTTGAGAAGCTAAAGAACTTGCACACACACCTGGCAGTCCCAAAGCAGACCCCAGCAAGATGAGGGAGAAGGAGGCAGTGACCACAGCAAAAGTATATGAAAGGAAAAAATGTGCCTTCTCTGTATTGTTTCGTGTGTTCTTCCTTCAGGTTTTGGGGGGTTTTTATGGGTTTTCACCTCTGCTCTCCCGTACTTCAAGTATAAGTTATTACTGATGAAGAAAGCAAGTAATCCTTTTGGATACTCACCAGTGTTTGTAATCATTTGATGCCAGAATTTTAATGTGTCAGGTTGGCAAAATATATAGATTTAGATGTTAGATTTTGAGTATGTGTCTGCAACATGTTGGTTTTTTCTTTGTGTGTGTGTGTTTGCATGTGTGTGTTGTTTGTTCATCACTTATGGAAAAGTGTTTAAAATTAAAGATTTCTGTGTCTCAGCTACACATATGGAATTGGTTGTACAAGACCTTTCTTTTAAAATAACAGTCTTTGCTCTCTATGGAAAGAAGAGATCTCTATTAGAAGAGCCTCATCTTAGTCTCTTCTTATTGTCTTAATTGAGCCTTTGAATTGCAGACAGTAAAAGCTCACAGCAAATACAGTATACAATCAGATGTATATTTTAAAATTATTATTATATATTTTTAAATTCAAATCTACATTTGAATACCTTCCCTGATTTCCCACCAGCACCCGCAAAGGGGAAAGAAAAAGAGAAAAAAAAAAAGACAAATGTTTGAAAAGAAAAGGAATACATTTGCAAGTTTAATTTCCCCAGGGAGAAGTGAGCTTTTCAGAGCAACTTTGATATGTTTCTTTCTTCTTTGTGTAACCTGTAGTTTAATTTTGGTTCTCATTTTTGCATTGACATTTGCATGATAAAAGAGGTTCCACTTTTCTTTTAAAGATTGTTCCAGAAAGTCAAAATTATTCATAGGAGAAAACCATTAATAAAATGAAAATGTAGAAACTGTGTCCTTTTTCAGTAATTTGTGTAGACAATCCACTATGATTGCCAGTGCTTTTAGTGATCTGATCAGACAGCTCTGTGTGATCATCCCTGGAGGTGTTCAAGGCCAGGCTGGATGGGGCCCTGAGCAACCTGGTCTAGTGGGGGACCTCCCTGCCCCTGGCAGGCAGGTTAGAAATATATGATCATTAAAGTCCCTTCCAACCCAAGCCTTTCTGTAATTCTTTGATTCTACGACCGTGTTTTTCAGAAGGTTGCATGAAATATTGTTGCACTGCTGTTTTCATAGTGATTCTGTGGGTCTTCATTCTTAATATAATGAGGCATCCCAAGACAAAATTTTTGATCTTAAATGTTGAAGATATTTTCAGCATATTTTCTCAGACTAAAGCAGATGCTTGGGCTGTTCAGCATCCCTTCTAAACTCTTCCTTCACACCATCCATCCTGCAGCTGCATTGATTATGAAACTGGGAGTGAAAGGACATAGAAAATCCTGGGAGCAGAGCAGAAAACTTCTGTGATCTGTATTTATTAGAGCCAGAGACCTGTGGTTTATTTGCTGCTCAGGCAAGTTTTACACAGGGATTTCCTAATTTGCTCTTGACCACTGAGAAAACAAAAGCAGCACAACCCAGTAACTTGTATACATCTCTGTATCTATGCATCTATACCTGAGATGAGATGTTTGCTGATCACACAGGATCTGTGTTTTCTTCCCTGTGGTTTACCTGTCATGTAGAGATATGTCGAGCTTAGTCTGGCAACGTATTTTTGTCTTTTCTTGTAATGCCTGCCCCTGCCCCTCCTGCTGGGTTTCTCAGCCCGATCAAATGCAGTAGGAGGATTGTAAGGCAACACAGAAATCTGCAAAACAAAAACCCAAGGTATGTTATACCTCAGGAAGCAGAATCACAAAGAAACTTCTATCTGTCCAGAGCTAGAAATCTAACATTTACAAACTAAAATTTCTTTCTATGGTATATATTCCAGGGCATTACATAACCACATTCAAAAACAGATATAGAGTTAGGTGCACAGATATAAATGTACATACATGTGTCTTCTGCCACCAGTTATCACCTGCACACCATTGCTGTGTTTGGAGGAGCTCCAGCTTGCAAGTGACCTTTTGAAGGAGACAGCATATATGGGGTTGTTAGTTTGAGACTCGGGGTCACCACTTGTGTCTGGGGAGACACAATAAAGACGCTCTCAGACCTACCAGGTTCAGCAGAAAGGAAGGAAAGAATAGACCTTTATTGTTTACATTATCTCATTCTTATACACGTCCCAACTCCACAAGGGATTGGAGAGCATGTCACTTCCTTCTCAATCCCACTGGAGAAGAAAGGTGCTCATCAAAGCTCTCCTATCACAAAAGGAATGAAAAACAGAAAATACCGTTAAGTAAACACTGGCTATTATTTACATGAAACTATGTGAAAGAATCTGACTCCAAGGTTAAAAACAGAAAGCTTACAAAAACCAGGGCAACATGGGGCTATTCACAAGCCCAGCTTCATCTGAACTGCTGGCCCATTGTGTCCCTTGCCTGTCAGCATTAAGTGTTATCCTGCTTTATTCAGCACTGCTCAGCCCGATACTGGGTCCTAGCTGCCAGCTTCTATCCTAATTATCAACTAAAATATTGTATCAACCTCTATCATATGCTGATTAGCATCCTTACCTACAGTAATACGAATTTTATAAAGGATAATTTTCTGCATGTTATGTGTTACTGTGTTGCAAGAAGTTTGAATCCTGTTTATGCTATTACGTGGTATGAAAAACACGCAGTGAGTGCATGAGAAAGAGACAGGGAGAGGAAAATATGTTTAGTGGAAAATGTGAAAGTAATTCCTGCAAATGTAGAGCCAGCTGATGTCCTTCTTGGTCAAGCTCATATTCAAGTTTTGGTCTTTCTCTTTTGAGTTTTTAGTTTTTTCTCCTCAGTTTAAACTTCTGGGCTCTTCCTCAGTTTAAAAATGTTAAGTGCACATCATCTCTAGCTGTGGGAGGGCTTCAAATATCATAAGAGAGATCTTGGTCAGGGGCTGAGAGTAAAGGGCAGGTAGGTTCAAAGTAACATGAGATATCCAGTGATAGTTCTATTTTTTTTTTTTTTAATTTTTTTTGCCATTACTAATCAAGTTTGACTGTCATGCAGAAGGGTTTTTGTTTCTGTTCTCTATTTAATTGTATTCCATGAAATCCTTTCCCCAGGTTTTGTGTGTGGACATGCATAAGCACTGTCTGCTTGAGATTCGAAAGCAGCCCCCAAGTATCCTGGTTTTTCAACCATAAAGGTGAAGATCCTTAGTGGGGAATGCTGCAAAGAAATCACGTTCTTGAAAGACCCTTGTTTTCTCTGGAAATTCCTTGCTTCAGTGTTTTGCTGAAAAGCAGTAAAACCTAGTGAGCTTTCTTTGGTCATTAAGACAAAAA